>JASANF010007661.1:0-91467 GCA_030248245.1 Trissonchulus sp. WLG1_4
TGGTGAAATCCACCCTTTATGTATATATAGCTAACGGCAAGATAACGACAATTTTGGTTACATTTTTGGTTCTTTGCCTCTTTTATGTCTGACCATGTATTCTTGAATATTGTGAAATGTTCTGTCTCAAATTAGACGCAATTTGTCCTTGTTCTCGCCAGAAAATAGCAATTTTTACACTGTTTGGTTCGAATCAAGTTAAAAATCGCTCCGATTTTATAGAAATTACCAATGTCTTGGGCTTAAAAATTAATTAATTAATTTGCGTGCGGTGACGCTCTTTCATTGCCTTTGAGTGGGGCCCCCTCAATCTCCTGGGACTAAATTTTACTTTACTAATTTTTACGGGAGTAGAGTTTTACTTTCTTATCTCCTGAACTATATATGTACATGTGTCACGACATGGTTCGGAGTAGTGCGTTGGGAAGTATATACTGTCACAGACTATTGTTTTTGATTTTTGCTACACCCATACTATATAATTGGAATTTACAGTTAACTATGTGAAGCCACCAATTGGCATAAGAAAGTTGACCAGCAAAACACTACAAAGAATTAAATAATGTCACACATACAGACTGGAAAGATAGTATGAATTAACAAACATAATCACAAACATACATTTTAATGTGTATACTGTGTTTACTGAATACTGATAAACTAAACAACCAGCACGATAAAGTTTTTTTCGGAAAAAATTGTCAGAATCTCACTGTTTGGTGTGAAATTTTGATGAAATACAAACTTTCGAAAAAATTTTTCTGCCAAAAATATAAACCAGAGGGGGGACCACAGGAAAATTTTCCACAGAATTGAAAAACCGAGACCGGGTACAAACCGAGACTTTTGGACCACCGAGACCGAGACCGAGACTGGGCTGGTCTCGGGTTTTGACCGAGACCGAGACTTCCATCCCTAATATATATATATATATATATATATATATATATATATACTTATTCTATATACATATATATATATATATATATATATATATATATATATATATATATATATATATATATATATATATATATATATATATACTAGTGATCGAACGGGATCCCGAATCCCGATCCCGAATCCCGAATCCCGAGGGTAAAATCCCGATCCCGAAAGCAAATCCCGATCCCGATCCCGATCCCGAACGCAAATCCCGATCGCGATCCCGAACTCAAATCCCGAAATTTTCGGGATTTTGTATAAGTTTATCCAACCCGCGCTGTAAAAGCCTACCTACTACCTTCTTTGACCCACCATTCCATAAACCTTTATACCTCTAATTATTTTTAGTGACATGTGTACATAGTGTACATCTTTACGTTATTCACATTGCTGCTTCAAACGAACTTTGCATTATTACGCATTACTCTAATTTCTCTAAAATTGGAGTCCGACGTCGTAAATTTTTCAGGGTTTTGGGGTCGGGAAAAATTTAGCGACCCGCGCAGGTTGAAGTGGGTACCCAAGGGTCGACCCTCGGCTCAAATTTACCGACCCAATTTCCGATATATACGTCTCCATTTGCCCAAATTCAGTCTAAAAATATAAAATTTCCAAATTGGATTTTTAGGGAGGCTGCTGATCCCTTGCCGATGCAAATTTGTGGCTTAATGTCGCTTGCTTTCATACATGTAACGCGGTCAAATTTTTTTGGGAGGAGGGGGCCTTTCCGGCCAAACTTTGGAGACCCTCTCCCCTGCTCGACCAAAAGCACCCCAAATCCTTCAAAATTCCGTAATATTTACGCAAAATTGCCATTTTTACTAAATTTAGCCCGAATTTTCGGGACCCTTCCCCCCTACCCCTCGATTTTGGGGGGTCCCCTCCACCCCCCTCTCATACATGCATGCAAGGGCGTAGCCAGGCGTGGAGTCGCAAGGGTCGCGAGTTCGCGACCACTCGCGACCCCTTCCTTTTGGTAGAACGTGAAGAAAGTATCAACATGGGTCTACCCTTTGGTTTTCACGCCCGGCCGAAAAAATTTCTGATACGTCTCGAATTGACCAAATCTGTCCAAAAAAATAAAAAAGTTTTCTAATTTTTTTCCTGGAGGCTGCTGCGCCAGACCCATGAAACTCTGTGGCTTACTTTTCCTTGTTATTATCCTTCTTCAAAGCCTATGAATGATTACAAGAGTACATATGCTGCATTTACTTGTGTAATACAGTGTCTGATGTGACGCTCCCATCTTTTGTTTTAATTTTGCTGTCTAAAAAATTCTGATATATACGTCTCCACTGACCAAATTCGGCCTAAAAACAGAAAAATTCTGTGTTTTACTGGGGGCTGCCGCCCCCAGGCCCCCGCTACACTGAGTTTATTTAATTTAAATGACCAACACTGCATTTTGTTATGTAAAAAAATGAATTCTGACGGCTGACACCCCTAAGACCCCGGAATAGTGAGTGTAAAAATGTGAGCGAAAAAGTAGACAGGTGCAACCCCCCCCTTCTCAAAATCGTGGCTACGCCCCTGCATGCATGCTTGCTTTTATCTTTTGTACAAGTGTAACGCAGCACTTGCAATTGTTGCATTAAATACATTTTTTGTAAAATTCTGGTTCGTAATCCACACTTTTCTTCGGCTGACACTGAAGAAAGTGATAACTGACTTGGACGATAAAGGCCGAAAATCCAGTTACTAAATACCTGACTTCTGAAGGCTTAAACTCCAGCAATGCTTACAAATCAGTATTTCGCCTTGTGTCGGACATTTCACGTTGTGCATCGATACTATCTTACTATATTCAGTATTCTGGTGTGAGGGTATCTGTTTCCAATATTTGTGTGCTTCCCCCACGTAAAAAAATGTACAATTCGACTTTGAAAATTTTTTTTAAAAATCTCAACCAAAAATCCCGAATCCCGATCCCGAATCCCGAATCCCGAGGGTAAAATCCCGATCCGGTCCCGATCCCGATCCCGAAAGCAAATCCCGATCCCGATCCCGATCCCGAACACAAATCCCGATCCCGATCCCGATCCCGAACGCAAATCCCGATCCCGATCCCGATCCCGAACTTCAATCCCGTTCGATCACTAATATATATATATATATATATATATATATATATATATATATAAAAATATATATATATATATATATATATGTATGTATATATATATATATATATATATATATATATATATATATATTGTGTAACCAACCGTTTTACTTTTTATTTATTATTTATATTATTAATCCCCTTTGGTTTTTTACAATCATATTTTACTACATCCCAAATCAATTCGGATGAGAGGGAGGGCAGGTGCGACAACCAAACCAACCCGGAACGAAAAGAAAAAAAAAAACAATTTCGCACTCTCCCCCGCCAACACACGATAAGGGGGAGCCGGGGGGGCTCCCCCCCCCCCCCCCCCCCCGGCCCCCCCCCCCCCCATCCCCCCCGCCGGCCCCCCCCCGCCCCCGCCCCCCCCCCCCCCCCCCCCAGGGTCCCGACCGTCCCCCCCCCCCCCCCCCGCCGCCCGGGCGCCCCCCCCCCCCCCCCCTTTGCGAAATCCTGGATACGCCACTGAATGACAATATAACAATTATATTTATTTTCGTATACATTCCTTTTTTACTAGTGTCATACTTTGTCAGATAAACATTATTGTTGAAGTATATATGAATATATCGACTAGCAGACTGACGAGAAACTGTATATTAAACTGCTCTTTTGTCGTTGATATATACTTATGTTGATTTGTATAAATTAAGCAGGTTTAAAATTTTAGAATGATAACCGTTTTGACCGAAGTGAACCACATGCGTTCGGCGGAGAAGCCAAAACGGGACGAGACAGAAGACAGAGAATTCGAAAAGTCCGTCAATATGAACGAAAAATCAATCAAATTGGACGACGATTGTGTGCCATTATTCCAAATATCGGAAGCGGATGAAAGCGATGGCGAAGAAAATTTGCAGACGACTGATCATTCTCGCAATTTGGCCGATATGAGCGCTGATAGCTTGGATAATGATATTTCGGCCACTGTAGGTTTTTCTAGTGTGACTAAAGTGTTTGACACGTGTTACTCGTGTGTGTTTGTACGTAGTTATTCTTTTAAGTAGTAGTACTCATACATGGGCGCTCCCCCCAAAAGGTCCGCTCCCCCCGATCGGCTATCACTCCCCTAATTTGGCAGAATTTTTGCGTAGCACCCCCCCCCCTCTTCGCTGCACATGTGTGGTAGCATACGTGGTAGCTAACGTTTTTTGGGGGGGTGAGCCACCATTTTACCTTTGATTTTGCCGTGTGAGCACCCTCAGAACAATCTGGGGGGGGGGGTGTTGTGGAGAACTACGTCACAACACAGAAGAGAATATGCTCGCCGTCAAGATGAGATGAGCCGATCTGGGTTGAGGCTGCGGGTGGTATGACGCCCTGGAGTGTGGTTGGATCGTCGCCGGGAGGTGCTGACTGATTGGTACACTGGAGCCCGTGGTGGTGCCACAGCCGATGGGAGACCACCGACACGATGGTGCTGATTGAGGGTAGTCTGGATGGGTCGTCGGTAAATCCCACCGCTCTGGATGGGTCGTCGTCAGTTGGTAACACCGCACTGGATGGCGGTGGTGGTCGTCGACAGGTTACTCTAGCTCCGGCCGCGCCTTGTTGGCCGTAACCACAGTCCACCAATATTCAGGAACAGGTGGGCGTAATGGCACTACCCACGTCTTCTTCGTAACTGGTCGGAATGAGCACAATAAGTGTAATCGGAATTAAGAATCGAGCGAGTGAGCTGACTATGTGGCCAATAATCGACCACACGCTGAAACAGAACACCAGGGCTACAAGCTATCTGCAAAGTCCTGCCAGCTTAGCCTAAAGAATCCTGCCAACTAAGCCTAGACGATGCCTTAAAACATTATAACGCACTCAAAACTATCCAAAAATAAAGATTATAGCCATTTTTGGCTTCGTACTTTGTTGGCCTACGTTCACTTTCAAAAACAGTAAGAATGCAATTTTCAAGGGGTCATAGCTCAGAAAATTCAAATTTGTGGATAGGGGTTCTATTACAGAAAATGCTTCCCTTGAGGTGCCTTACTCAAAAAAATAGGTCCACTATTCCCCCCCCCCAACTTCACTTGATCCGCGATTTCAGCGCCCCCCTTTTTTTCCATGGTTTTCTGTGTTTGTTTATTGGTATTGCCAACATAAAATCCCTGAAAGGGACTTATTATGCTAATAATGCAAACAAAATATGCAATACATAGCTTGCTAACATAACATCGTGTACAAATAATAGGCAAACATTAATCAGCGAGTACAACTAACTGACCGTTGCAATGCACTAGTACGCATCGTACATTGTACGTAGTTATTCTTTTAAGTAGTAGTACTCATACATGGGCGCTCCCCCCAAAAGGTCCGCTCCCCCCCGATCGGCTATCACTCCCCTAATTTGGCAAAATTTTTGCGTAGCATCCCCCCTCTTCGCTGCACATGTGTGGTAGCATACGTGGTAGCTAACGTTTTTCTGGGGGGTGAGCCACCATTTTACCTTTGATTTTGCCGTGTGAGCACCCTCAGAACAATCTGGGGGGGGGGGGGTGTTGTGGAGAACTACGTCACAACACAGAAGAGAATATGCTCGCCGTCAAGATGAGATGAGCCGATCTGGGTTGAGGCTGCGGGTGGTATGACGCCCTGGAGTGTGGTTGGATCGTCGCCGGGAGGTGCTGACTGATTGATACACTGGAGCCCGTGGTAGTGCGACAGCCGATGGGAAACCACCGACACGATGCTGCTGATTGACGGTAGGCTGGATGGCATACATGGGCAAGGTGGTTAAAATGAACCCGGGAAAACTAACAATTTCTTGCGCGGTCCCTTCACCCCTTGCGAAAGGGGCCATTGCAAAATGTAGTTGTAGTCATTTAATCTAAATATTCACTGTCAGTGGCGTACCCAGAAAAAAATTTCAGGGGGAATGACTTTCTTGAAAGGAGTTTTTGTGATTGTGATGGGTTCAAATGCATTTTATAGTAATTTTAACACTTATCGCATTGCAAACGCAAGATCACTGAGTTTCAGGCTGCAGGGGTCGGGTCTGCAGCCCCCGAAAAAGTGAGATTTTTTTCAAGTTTTAGGTTAAACTTGTTCAATTGAAGACGTAAATATCAGAAATTTTGTTCGTCCCTGCAATAAAAACCAAATGGAGGACCCTTGTTTCCAGAGTTAGACTGCGCAGTCATTAGGATTGCGCAGTCAATAGTTAGACTGAGCAGACTATTTGGAGTTTTGAACTGCGCGGTCCAACTTTTATTGGCTGCACAATCCTACTGACTGCGCAGTGCGCAGCTTTAACTCCAGTTTGACTGCGCCTGTGCGCGCCTTCGCAGACTATTTGGACTGCACAGTCCAACTATTAATTGGCTGCGAATCTTCCTGACCGCGTAGTTTAACTCTAGTTTGACTGCGCAATCAATCTAGAGGTAGACTGCGCAGTCATTAGGATTGCGAGTTGGACTGCGCAATCAATCTACAGTTAGACTCCGCAATCAGCCCTCACGGCCGTCATGCGCGCGGTCCTTATAGTTACTCAGAGCAGCCCTCGCTCCGCTCGGGCTGCGCGGTCCACCCGGGAAAATCCCGGGTTAATCCCGGGTCTTGCCCATGTATGCTGGATGAGTCGCCGGTAAGTCCCACCGCTCTGAATGGGTCGTCTTCAGTTGGTAACACCGCACAGGATGGCGGTGGTGGTCGTCGACAGGTTACTCTGGCTTCGGCCGCGCCTTGTTGGCCGTAACTCCAGTCCACCAATATTCAGGAACAGGTGGGCGTAATGGCACTACCCACGCCTTCTTCGTAACTGGTCGGAATGAGCACAATAAATGTAATCGGAATAATCGGAATTAAGAATCGAGCGAGCGAGCTATGTGGCCAGTAATCGACCACACGCTGAAACAGAACACCAGGGCTGCAAGCTATCTCACTGGAACTTTGTAGACCGTCTGGAAGCCTACTTACCTACCCTCCTATGTCCTATTCCTATCTACCTACTCCTACTCCCCCTCCCTTCTCGTCTAGCTGGCTATCAATTATTCAAGCGGGTAAGTTGGAGATGGCGTGGCGTCTGGTGTTGGCGGTTGGGCGATGTCGGCAGTTGCTGGACCATCCGTGATGCATCTCGCTGAAACAAGCACCACAGGTGAAGTGTACTCCACGACAGGGTGAAACCCCCCCAAACCCCCCCCCCACGCCCATGTATGTGTGGCAGTATTGTAGTATAGTGGTGCGGGGAAAAACCCTACGCGTTTTGCGGGGAAAAAACCCTACGTGTTTTGCCGGGAAAACCCCTAGTGCGTCCTGGCCGACTTACTTACTTTTACTTTTCACCGCTTCGGCGCCATGTCCATGCGGCTATCCAGTGACAAAATTTTTCAAATTTTTGACCTGTCATAATTTTTCACAAAAACACTTTTGGCCAACGCCGTTTGCATTTTTCAAAAGAGTTACCTTTTCTCTATACTTCTAAAGCTCAAAAACAGTGAAAAACGTTGTGGTTGACCTGTGACTGTTCAAAGTTTGTGCGCGGAAAAAACCCTACTGCGGGGAAAAAACTATTTTGTTTGGCTACAATTTTTTGCTAAACTCACGCATTGTTGCTATTAAAGTTGGTTCATCTGGGCTAAAAACATGCGTACAGTTCATTGAAACCGTTTATTCGGCCGCAAAACGTCGTTTTTGTCGTTTTGGCCCATACCCCGACACCCCTTACGAAACCTGTTTTAGTGGTTTCACCAAAATTTGGCGTTTTTTGGAATATTTAGGCTTTAGCTGCTGCGTACCACTTGAATCCAAGAATGGTACAAGCGGACGGTGTTTGTCCACTGTTTCTAACGTAATAAGCGCAAAAATTTGTTTAATGCTGTTAAAGACTGGAAAAATGCATATTTGGGCAGAAGTCATTTCTACCAAAAAGGTTAGATTTTTGAAGAAACATTGTGAGTCACATGGGTGTCGGAGAAAGGGTTTTTTAGTTCATACTAAGAGTTGTAGAACACGATGAAACTGATTTTATACTCACTGCGAATAGAACAACCGAAGAAAGTGATAGAGTTTTTTCCCCGCATTGGGTTTTTTCCTGGAGGTTTCGAGGCTTATTACTCAGAAACGTGAGTAGTTAGAATCCATTTTATTAGTGCAATAGTTAGGCGAAAAATGGCCGTTATAACAGCCGCGAGCATTAATGAATCCGATTTATGTGGAGCACAGGACGACCCGAAAAGTTGATAATAATGATAATGGTGCCCCGCACCACTATAGATTTTTAAGTTTAGGTGAATTGTGATAGTCACGTTGACCTTTAATTAGCAAGATACCAGGAAATCTATGAAACTTGTTTTGCTTTGACTTCAGTTATATATTTGGTTGTTGGGTGCCTGATTGAACGTTATTCTTATTTTTTAAATTCAAACTAACTCGTCCGCTTATTCTTTCAGCCTTATCTTGACAGCACGGAAAGCACTTTTGCTCAGAAACGTCGGTCGTCTCGCCTGGAGCACACACCCCAGGAGCAGTTTCAGACTCCCGCTGCACCAGTACGTTCATTGATATCGTGAACCAAAAGCCTGATACGTAGCATAATATTGGCTTTTTTAAAACGTGAATGAAAAAAAAAATTCTTAACAGGATCAGTAACGGTCAGCTATGCATACCTAATTTGCTGGGAATAACACCGGCTTCTGAGTCACGGATAGCTGCGCAATGTATATACCACTGGGAAACATACAGAACATTGTTTCAACAAGATAAACATTGGCGTTTGAAATTTTAAACGAACTTTATGCAATGTCTATTCTAAGGGCCTATTCCTGTACCGGATTCAACGGACTGGACTTATTTTAGTTCGACGTTTTGGAATGACAAATCGGACTAAACGGACTAAAAGAGTTAAAACGTCAGCGGCTTAATTTTAATCTGACTCCATTCCAAAACTACAACAGGACTAAACGGACTTACTTTGCGCGCTTAACATTAGCGTGCATATATAATTAAGTCCGTTTAGTCTGACTAAAAAGCAGCGCGGTAAAAGTTAAGTCCGTTTAATCCGGAGGTTTTGGAATCGCACTTTTAAGCATAATTTTTAAACCGTTTAGTCCGATTATATTTAACCCTTTAATCCGGTAAAGGAACAGGTCCTAAGTTTTGATACAGTAGCCAGTGTACGTGATTCACTAAAAGTAGACTCTTCTTGTGAACAGTTTTTTAGTTAATTTAGGTTCATACCTAAACTAGTTATATTGCTTCATTAATTTACTTTATTGCTAGTTGTCAGAGCCATGCAATTACCCGATCGTAGCTGAGTGTGACCTTTGTTATATCAACGAGAAAACGCAATCGCAAAAACATGAGAGGTTATATGAAATCTTTAGGATTATAAGAACTAAGAAGTTGATAATATTTGTTACTCATTCCTCCGGTTATACATAAAATAACATATTTGTGTGAGCCATGGTTTTATTTGGTTCAGCTCCGTATTTCAGCTGTCCTCGGTGCTGAAAAAGCGTCGTTCTCGCTCAGCCGCAGCGGATCGCAGTAGTGCCCGAGCCAAAAGTGAACGAGTGCGTTTTGCCAACACTTCCGTGACCCCGGTCAAGCGCTCAGCGGACGATTCGGCCATTCTGCGAGAGCCCTACGACCTACGGGTCACCACCAGCACTGGGCGACCGGTGGGAAGACGCAGTAGCGTGGAGCCGCCAGTAGATTATAGTGGATGCGCTACGCCCAGTTCGAGGCGCAAAAGCAGGTCCCGTAGACAAATTGCTGCCTCGGTCACGCCGCGAAAAGTGGAGAATAATGAACCGCTGCCGGCTGCAGTAAGTTGTGGGGGTACAAAATGAGATTCATATAAGACGAGTTTATGTTTTGGTTAATGTCCCGATGGGCCTGTTCGGTGCTGAAAGTTTGTTACGATTAATACGAATACGATTGAAGATCAATTGTGGTCAGTCTTATAGTTTAACTTATCTTATTTGTAATTGTTTGGATGTTCAGCAAGTTCGTGCAGGTCAGAACTTCTATTTACAGATAGAAATTTGGACAATGTATTTATTTTGATTTCAAAGTTTGCGTAAATTTTTTGTTTTTTCATTATTACGTGCATGCGTTGATTTTTTAGCCCACTCCGCCACCTGTGGAAGAGAAAAAACCGCGTGTGGCTCAGTCCGCGTCCAAAGCACAGAAAGCCACCAAAGCGATCAGTCCCAATCTGTCAACCAAAAGTCGGGGCGAACGCTATCAGGAAAATTTCAACATGCGGGTTCGTATTTTTTCTATTTATTTTAGCAGTTTTGCTTTTTTGAGTTAAAAAAAGTAATAACCGCTGATATGAAGTCCGGCTGACTCAGCCCTGCTCCAGCAAAAGAAAGTCCTGGAATCTAGAATAAATTGTTTGGGGTTTATATGCCATGAAGGGTTTATGGGAGAATGTTTAAGTGATTCTAATTTGCATTTCATGGTTGTTATATTATCTATTATACCATATTTTAAATACGTTTCTTAGACTGATTTAATATTTTATGTTATATTTGGTCATTAGTTCTTATAATCTTTTTTTTCAGGAGAAAGACCGTCGTGCCAAGGAGGAGCGGCGTTTGCAGCACTTCAGAGAACACCCCACTCATTCGGTCACGAACTCGGTTCAGAAGAAAAAGCCCCCGCCTGTGCCAATCGTTGGTGGATCGGCCAAAAAACATGATCACAGTAAAGCCACGAAGAGAATCACTGTTGGTCAACGGTTTCTAAGTAAGTGCTGTTGGGTCCAGCGTTTTTTTTTTGGGCCAAACTGGTGGCCATGGCCACTAAAATTATGGTTTGGCCACTAAAAATTTTGGGCTGGTGGCCAATCTGGCCACCAAAAAGTGAAGTTTAAAATGAAGAATGTGTTTCAAAATCAGAAAAAACGCCCAGCTTCTGGGGGCTTTCGCCCCCAGACCCCCATGCAGGTTATCAATACAAGCAACGTATGCTGCACAATCTTGACTCTTGATGTTTAATGCTTATACGCACTTATTGTTCTTCATCAAAGCCGATGCATGTGTATGTACATATATACACGAGAGTACATTATGCTGCATTACACTGTCTGATGTGACGCTCCTATCTTTTGTTTTAAAGTATGTCGGTAAAAATTTCTGATACGTCTCCAGTTGACCAAATTCGGTCTAAAAATTTGACAAATCGCCACTGTTTTTTCTGGGGGCTCACGCCCCAGACCCTTGCTACTTTGCGGCTGAGTGATCCTGCGTTTGTCATGCGAATTTAAGTGAGAAAATTGCTAAAAAGCGCATTTTAACTCATTACAAAAAATCGAAGTCATTCACCCTAGAAATTTTTTCTGGGTACGCCAATGGTATAATATATAATGTGTACATGAGTGCATATACAGTTTACTTATTTAATATAACATACACTATAATATATATATATCGTTTTAGCTGTTTTGCCATTGGAAAAACGACATTTTAGTGAATTCGTGGTTTTCAATATCAAAAAAACTTCGTACTTTCCAAATTAGCTAGCTTCTGGAAGTTGGACGGCCTCTGAGTTAGGTAATTTTCAATGATTTTAACCATACATTAACGCGAGGGTCTAATCTGGGGGGTCCTGTACCGACATTTTGACCACCCTTGTACCAAGTCTGATAAAAAATTGCCGTGTTTTAGCGAAAAATTGACCGATTTTTTAAAAAATGTGGCCAAAATACGAATTTTTAGCTTAAAACTTAGCGATTTTTGAAAATTTTGAACAATAATAGGATTAAAACTGCATAAATTTGATAGAAATGCCTATATTTAACATAGAATTTTGTAAAAATTTTTCTTGCCCTTGTACCGGGGCTCAGAATTTGCTTGCCCTTGTACCGAATTCAAAATTCTGGGGGGTCCCGGACCCCCCCCTTGTTAAACTGTGATTTTAACTCAGTAAATTTTTAACGCATCTTTTAAATTGGCCACTAAATTTTTGCATTGGCCACTAAAATTTTGGGTCTAGTGGCCAGCTGGCCACCAAGAAAAAAATGAAAAAATAAACCCTGGTTGGGTCTATTTTTTGCGAACAATATTGGCATTTTTTTCCACCACTTTTTTGACTTTTTTGTCTTCCCATTTTTAATAACCTATCCCCATGTTAAAATAAGGTTCTTCACATAGCCCAAAGTTATTCCATCATCATATGTCTCTGTTTTGTGGTTTTTACGGTGTTTAGCGTCAAATTTAGTATCAATATAAGTGGAGCATTATTTAACCTCTAAAAACCACTAGCTCACCGTAAATTGTGACTCATTGTCTCATGTGACTTTGGTGTGCCGCCCATTTTTGTCGGCCGCCTTTCTTCCATTGTTTCAGTTTTTAGCGAAGATTTTTTGGATGAGTGTTCTTTGGGAATATTTTAGGTTTCATTTTGATCATAAAATATCTTGCGCTAACTTTCTTAAATGTAAACCCTTCAGAGTCAAAAGTGTTTTATTGGGTATATATAACTGAAAACCTGTTTTACTCGTAGTAAACGAAAAAAACGAGTGAAAGAAAGAAAATATGAAAATTAGTTTCTACGATTGAAAGTTTTCCCTTTTTTATTTCAGATGTGCCACCGAAACCGCCCAGTCGTAAAACTCCCGGAAAACCAAGACCCTCGTCGGAGAAAAAAGCTTCGAAAAAGAATAAGAGATCCTCCAAGGAAAATATTATCAAGTAAGCTTGACACTTTCTACTTTACAGTCGGAGTTTCAACGCCAAGTATGATTAATTAAGCTAGTTCGTATTTATGGGCATAATTAATTGTAACCAGTGTTTTTTTTTTCGTCAAAAATTTTGCGTCGTCTGACGCACATGCCCAAAATTTTTTAAGTCATTTTGAAAAAAAGTGCGCAGAGCGGTTATAATTGTATGTAAGCGTGTGTTTGAGGTGAAAATCACTTTATTATGGCATTGGCCGTCCCCAGTTACGATTTTGGGGCTTTAAAAATTTTTTTGAAAAAATTTTCAACTCTATCTTTAAGCGATGGCGTACCTAGAAAAAAATCTCGGGGGAATTTTTTGATTTTTTGTAATGGGTTAAAATGCATTTCTTCAATATTCACATAGAAATGGAAATTTAAAGATAAAAATTCAAAATGGAAGACCACGAGGCCACAACTCGCAGGGGTCTGGGGGCGGCAGCCCCCAGGAAAAATTTGGGAAACTTTTTTATTTTTAGGCCAGATTTGATCAGTTGGAGACGTATCGGAAATTTTGTTCGACCGGGCAATAAAAATAAAAGGGAGGACCATTGAATAAAAATTCACTGTGAAAAAAATTCGGGGGAGGGGGAATGCCGCCCATCTTTCCTTCCCTGGGTTGTGAATTCCCTTGAATTTAAGAGTGTGCGAAAGCTGAGTTTAACTTATAAATTCTGGGAGCTGGGACCTTAAATAACTATGGATATGGCCGTGGTGTCTGGGCATCTGAAAATTATTCAATATGCACGCTTTACAGTACGGTCTCAAATAGAACTTAAATATTACGTCAATGTCTGTATTTTGCTGCGAAGCTAATTTTGAATAGTTTTGAATTTTAGCATGCTGAAAAACACTATATACAAGCAGGATGCAGTTTTGCTTGAAAAAGTTACAAAACGGGAACTGCAGTAGAGTTGCAGGGGTCTGGGGGCTGCCGCCCCCAGTAAAGTAAAGTAAAGTATCTGGTGTTTTGGGACTTATCTCAGTTCCCCTGAAGACGGCATCAATACGCCACATTTGGGTGGCATGAACTGCACTGTAAACACGCAGCTGAATTTCAGCAGATATAATAGAATTTTCCTATTCCAAACTTTTATACTAGCGCGGCAATCGTCTTATACCGATTGACATTAACTGATGCGTTTGTGAGCATGCTTCGACACGTTTTTTTCGAATCATAATCTTAATCATAACTAATCATAATGTTGTAAAACTGTCATTGAAACAAATTGTAGCTTGAAACGCTAGATACATGGAAAAATTTTACAAATTTGACGGTTTTGACGCAATTTTGGAAAATTTTTCAAAAATTTCGCGACGAAAATGCTATTTTCGGCACTTTTTCGCCAAATCAGCCATGACATCGGTCAGCCTCAGCCGAAAAAAAGTGCGTCACGGGACGCACATGGCCAAAAAAAAGTGCGAAATTTCAGAAAAAAAGTGCGGCGTTTCGCACTTCTTGACGCAAAAAAAAACACTGATTGTAACCATGGCAAATTGTAGTGTTAGTATAGTAGTTTACTTAACAACTATGAACAAAAGAAGGATTAATTGATAATTCATTTTTTGCATGATAGCCAAGGGCCATAATGCAAAACCGGTGATATTTGTGAAGTACTAATTTTGAGCCAATTGATCCCCCCCCCGTCAACGGCTGGAAGCAGCACAACAACAACTACATTAATCTAATCGACGCTCTCACCACCCAGGACAAGATAGTCAACTTTGTCTGGATACCCAGTCATTGCGGGTTAGTCGGCAACGAACTAGTTGACACTGCTGCGGGTGAAGCGTCAAGTCTCCCACAGCAGGATGTGGGGTGGCTCTTTTCTACTGCTAAAGCCAGATGTAACCATATCCAAAACCGGCCCACCCTAGACCACGACCGCAGTGCCAGGACATACTCCGAAGCCCAATTCGACCATGCGACCGAAAGTGAATGGCCTAAGGAAGACTGTATTGCGGTACGACGGTTCCGCATAGGACACAGTCTGGACCTCAGGGCCTATACACACAGAATCGGCCTCAATCATAACCCGTCCTGCCGCTGGTGTGGTATAGACAGCGAAGATATTGATCATGTAGCTACTGAATGCCCAGCCCTACTGCAGTTCCGCTCCAAAGTTGGCATTTCGAGCCTCAAAGACCTAGTCGAAAACCCGAATGGGGCAAGAGAGCTACTCCGTATGGTTCGGAAGGGGCCCCCAAACCCCCCCCCCTAGCCACTACGGTTTCGTCTACGCCGGACCCCGCTGGAGCTGTGGATATAACATCCTCCCCCGGCCGGGCTCCGGGCCTGGGCCCTGGACCGGCAGGGGCCGGTCCCACTGGCTCGCCGGATACGGCGGCCGACCTGCCCCACCCACGCCACCAGGCGACCAACGGCCGCCATTCAGGGTGGGGATGTGGTCTGGGGCAAGCTAATGGGGTCACCGGTGTGGCCCGGAGAAGTACTACTGATTGATGACGGCAGGGCTACCATCAAGTGGCTGGGCGAAAACACTACCAGTGTGATTGACGGGTGCAAGGTGTGGGCGTTCCAAGAGAAAAAACCCGGGGCTGTCAAGCGCAGCTGGAAGCGGAGGTTCGAGAGGGCAGTGGAAGAAGCTCGTAGAAGACTCCCAGATCCGCAGTGACAACAACAACAACAACAACTACTACAAATTTTTTTTATTATTAACCGTCACTTTAGCACGCAAAGCACAAAGCGCAATATCAACACAAGATTATTCAAATTTACTGTATTATGCTAAATTTTTATGCTAAGCTACTTATTGTGTTGTATAATCAAAAATTTTAATCTACTCCACTGCTTCTATTTTAATCAAATCCGCTAAATCCAGTTTTGTATAAGACCAAGAGTACATAATAGGGAAGGGTATGACACTCTTCTTTATTGTGTACTCTTGATGGGGCTTATTAACTCATAGTAGTGGCTTACTGGCCTATGCTTTCAGTGCCACTATGCCCATAGCCTACGCTGGCCACGAGTCGGACTCCAACCTGTCCACGGAGACCTACACTGTGGAAAACGATGAAGTCGAGACCACCTTGCCCGCCACCAGTCTACCCGTTATTCGATCGCCTACACCCGTGGTAGGACTTTATACTAAAGTTCACAAAGCGGATTAGGATTAACTAGAATAGACTGAATGAATGAACTAAATAAACGACTTAACACTGAGTCAGGACAGCTTTTTCGAAGAAAACAATTACTTTTGCTTACTACTCCAGATTGCATAAACGTGTAGATTTGTTGAATGTTACTTTAATTCTATGTAGAGTTATTATAACTAATTCAATTGATGTAATCCTGTAGCTCGTGAACAGTCCGCAAGATTTTATAACTGTTTTTTGTTATGCACTATGCTGGATTGTAGTGGTGAAAGAGAATGCATATTGTGGATATGTGGGACATATATGTGACATCCATAATGTTGGGTCAACTATGGAGAGTATTTCCCCTCCTATCTTTTTGTATTTGAAGTTTGAACTATGTCAGGGGTGTTGCGGCTCCTATTTTTCCTATTTTTTCCTATTTTTTTGATCCCCTCCTATTTTTTCCTATTTTTTGGGAAAAATTCCTATTTTTTCCTATTTTTTTAAATTTTCAATAGAAGCAGGGTTTTTTTGGGCGAAATACAGGGCAAATGCTTACTTGCATTTTTGCTCACCGAAATTAAAAATTTGCTCAAATTCTGCTCACCGCTCCAAAGGGTCCCCCCTTCTGTTTGTAGGTCTGACAATTTCCGATACGTCACCAGTTCACCAAGTTTTGCCTAAAAATGAAAAAATTGTCCATTTTTTTCCTGGGGCTGCGGCCCCTTGACCCTCACAGCTTTGTGGCTTGCTATTCCGTGCTATTATCATCAAAGCCTATGCATGTGTACACGAGTGTACCTTAATGCTGCATTTACTTGTGTATATACTACAACTTGCCTTGCCTTGCTCCTTCAGCGTCGTGGCGGTGCCATAGACCCGGGTAGGTGCCCGGACCTCCGGAGAAATTGGATGATGCCCCCTGGGGACCGGTGGATTTCTGACAGGGTTGCCCCCGCCCCGAAGACTTCATCCCTCAGGTTTGCAGTGGCAGGGCATCTTGCTAAGGCGTGCTCAACAGATTCCTCATTTTCGTTGCATAGTCTACAGTCGGGCGAGTCTGTCTTTCCGATTCGGTGTAAATATTGTTGGAAGAGAGGGCAGTGGCCCGTCCGCACCTGCGCACATATGATTCCTTCTTCTCGGTTTATACTACAACTAAACTGTCTAATATTACGGTGCCCCTTTTGTTTTCATTTCGGTCTGCAAAAGTTTTCGATGCGTCTCCAAGTGACGAACTCGGCCTAAAAATCACGATTTTTCGCAGACGAACGCAGACGCATTTTTTTCTGGGGGCGGCCGCCTCCAGACCCCTGCAACTTTGTGGTTTAGTGATCTTGCTTTTGTAAGGCGTTTTGTAAGTGTTCAAGTTGCCAAAAAGTGCATTCTAACCCATTACAAAAAATCGCCAGTAGGCCACAACGGGTTGCCGACCGGTAAGGGACCCTCTATTCTAGGCAGAAGACCCTCTATTCTACGCAGAGGACACTCTATTCTAGGCAGACGACCCTCTATTCTAGCTAGAGGACCCTCTATTCTAAGCAGAGGACCCTCTATTCTAGGTAGAGGACCCTCTATTTCTAGCAGAAAACCCTCTAAAGGCAGAGAACCTAGTGTTCGAAGCAGAAAATCATCCATTCTCGTAAAGAACCCTGTAGTCTAATCGGAAGACCCTCTATTCTAGGCGGAGAACCCTCTATTCTAGTCAGAGGACCCTCTATTCTAGTCAGAGGACTCTCCATTCTAGGCAGAGGACCGTCCATTATAGGCAAAAGATCGTGTATTTTCGGTAAAAAAACCTGATATTTATGTTCAGGGACCCAAATTACCCACAAAAACCCCAAAATTTCAATTTTGAAAATTTGAACCCTTAGAAGGGGGTACCCTGAGGGGATCATAGGGGTACCCAGGAAGCTCCTAGACAAAAATTGACTCCAGATTCGTGTTCAGGGCTACAAATTACCCCTAAAAACACCAAAATCTCAATTTCGAAAATTTGACCCCTGAGGGCCCCTTAGGGGGGGTACCCTGGGGGGGGGTCATAGGGTGGTCCAGGGGGGTCCTGGGTAAAAAATAGCCCCAGATTCGTGTTCAGGGGCCCAAACTACGCCTAAAAACACCAAAATCTCAATTTCGAAAATTTGACCCCTGAGGGCCCCTTAGGGGGGGTACCCTGGGGAGGGGGGTCATAGGGTGGTCCACGGGGGTCCTGGGTAAAAAATAACCCCAGATTCGTGTTCAGGGGCCCAAACTACGCCTAAAAACACCAAAATCTCAATTTCGAAAATTTGACCCCTGAGGGCCCCTTAGGGGGGGTACCCTGGGGGGGGGGGGTCATAGGGGGTCCAGGGGGGTCCTGGGTAAAAAATAACCCCAGATTCGTGTTCAGGGACCCAAATTACCCCTGGAGACAAGTTTTTGTCCAAATCCCTGACAAAAATTTTTTCAAGTTCACAAGGGTCCCCCCTTGTGTTCCATCGTTTTCGGGGGTCACGTGACCCGGCCCCCCGTGGGGTCAGGGGGTCACCAAGGTGGGGGGCACAACTACTGATAGGGGGGGTCCCCCCACCAAAGTTTGGGACCAATCCCCCCAGTAACTTCAGAGAAAAACGAGTAACAAACTTTTGCTAACAGGAAAAAAAACAACAACAAAAAAAACAACAACAACAGGATTATGAATACAATGGGTTGCACCCCTGCTTCGCGGGGGGTCGGCAACCCAAAAATTGAAAAGTCATTCTCCCTCCCCCCCTGAAATTTTTTTCTGGGTACGCCCCTGCTAATATGTGTCGTTTTTTGCGAAGTGCATTTCAACACATTTCAAAAAAATCGCCAGTAGGCCACAACGGGTTGCCGACCGGTAAGGGACCCTCTATTCTAGGCAGAAGACCCTCTATTCTACGCAGAGGACACTCTATTCTAGGCAGACGACCCTCTATTCTAGCTAGAGGACCCTCTATTCTAAGCAGAGGACCCTCTATTCTAGGTAGAGGACCCTCTATTTCTAGCAGAAAACCCTCTAAAGGCAGAGAACCTAGTGTTCGAAGCAGAAAATCATCCATTCTCGTAAAGAACCCTGTAGTCTAATCGGAAGACCCTCTATTCTAGGCGGAGAACCCTCTATTCTAGTCAGAGGACCCTCTATTCTAGTCAGAGGACTCTCCATTCTAGGCAGAGGACCGTCCATTATAGGCAAAAGATCGTGTATTTTCGGTAAAAAAACCTGATATTTATGTTCAGGGACCCAAATTACCCACAAAAACCCCAAAATTTCAATTTTGAAAATTTGAACCCTTAGAAGGGGGTACCCTGAGGGGATCATAGGGGTACCCAGGAAGCTCCTAGACAAAAATTGACTCCAGATTCGTGTTCAGGGCTACAAATTACCCCTAAAAACACCAAAATCTCAATTTCGAAAATTTGACCCCTGAGGGCCCCTTAGGGGGGGTACCCTGGGGGGGGGGTCATAGGGTGGTCCAGGGGGGTCCTGGGTAAAAAATAGCCCCAGATTCGTGTTCAGGGGCCCAAACTACGCCTAAAAACACCAAAATCTCAATTTCGAAAATTTGACCCCTGAGGGCCCCTTAGGGGGGGTACCCTGGGGAGGGGGGTCATAGGGTGGTCCACGGGGGTCCTGGGTAAAAAATAACCCCAGATTCGTGTTCAGGGGCCCAAACTACGCCTAAAAACACCAAAATCTCAATTTCGAAAATTTGACCCCTGAGGGCCCCTTAGGGGGGGTACCCTGGGGGGGGGGTCATAGGGGGTCCAGGGGGGTCCTGGGTAAAAAATAACCCCAGATTCGTGTTCAGGGACCCAAATTACCCCTGGAGACAAGTTTTTGTCCAAATCCCTGACAAAAATTTTTTCAAGTTCACAAGGGTCCCCCCTTGTGTTCCATCGTTTTCGGGGGTCACGTGACCCGGCCCCCCGTGGGGTCAGGGGGTCACCAAGGTGGGGGGCACAACTACTGATAGGGGGGGTCCCCCCACCAAAGTTTGGGACCAATCCCCCCAGTAACTTCAGAGAAAAACGAGTAACAAACTTTTGCTAACAGGAAAAAAAACAACAACAAAAAAAAAAATCGCCAGTAGGCCACAACGGGTTGCCGACCGGTAAGGGACCCTCTATTCTAGGCAGAAGACCCTCTATTCTACGCAGAGGACACTCTATTCTAGGCAGACGACCCTCTATTCTAGGTCGAGGACCCTCTATTCTAAGCAGAGGACCCTCTATTTCTAGCAGAAAACCCTCTAAAGGCAGAGCACCTAGTGTTCGAAGCAGAAAATCATCCATTCTCGGTAAAGAACAATGTAGTCTAAGCGGAAGACCCTCTATTCTAGGCGGAGAACCCTTTATTCTAGTCAGAGGACCCTCTATTCTAGTCAGAGGACTCTCCATTCTAGGCAGAGGACCGTCCATTATAGGCAAAAGATCGTCTATTTTCGGTAAAAAACCTGATATTTATGTTCAGGGACCCAAATTACCCACAAAAACCCCAAAATTTCAATTTCGAAAATTTGAACCCTTAGGAGGGGGTACCCTGAGGGGATCATAGGGGTACCCAGGAAGCTCCTAGACAAAAATTAACTCCAGATTCGTGTTCAGGGCTCCAAATTACCCCTAAAAACACCAAAATCTCAAATTCGAAAATTTGACCCCCGAGGACCCCCTAGGGGGGGGTACCCTAAGGGGGTCATAGGGGGGTCCAGGGGGGTCCTGGTTAAAAAATAACCCCAGATTCGTGTTCAGGGGCCCAAATTACCCCTAAAAACACCAAAATCTCAAATTCGAAAATTTGACCCCCGAGGACCCCCTGGGGGGGTACCCTAAGGGGGTCATAGGGGGGTCCAGAGGACTCCGAGACAAAAATGAACCTCAGATTCGTGTTCAGGGGCCCAAACTAGCCCTAAAAACACCAAAATCTCAATTTCGAAAATTTGACCCCTGAGGACCCCCTAAGGGGGGTACCCTGGGGGGGTCATAGGGGGCTCCAGGGGGGTCCTCGGTAAAAAATAACCCCAGATTCGTCTTCAGGGGCTCAAACTACCCCTATAACCAAGTTTTTTGTCCAAATCCATGACCAAAAATTTTCCAAGTTCACAAGGGTCCCCCCTTGGTGTTTTAACGGTACCGAAAACAGTTTTCGGGGCCACGTGACCCGGCCCCCCGTGGGGTCAGGGGGTCACCAAGGTCAGGTGCACAACTACTCATAGGGGGGGTCCCTCCACCAAAGTTTGGGACCAATCCCTCCAGTAACTCCCGAGAAAAACCGGTTACAAACTTTTGGACCACAGGAAAAAAAAAACAAAAAAAACAGGAATATGAATACAATGGGTTGCACCCCTGCTTCGCTGGGGGTCGGCAACCCAACAACAACAACAGGATTATGAATACAATGGGTTGCACCCCTGCTTCGCGGGGGGTCGGCAACCCAAAAATCGAAAAGTCATTCCCCCCTCCCCGAAATTCTTCGCCCCACTGAGTGACGCTATGGGTATCCTGTGTTTTGACGAAAAAATAGCAGTTTACTGATACACGTATATACAATATTTAGATAAAAGTCCACAAAAATTCCTGTTTTTTCCTATTTTTTGCTCAGAAATTCCTATTTTTCTCTGGGAAATTCCTATTTTATTTCCTATTTTTTCGTAAATGGGCCGCAACACCCCTGCTATGTGGACCACTCCCAAATGTTTTTAATTCCGTTGTTATCTTAACGTAGCTATTTTGACGATTTTATTGGACACATGGTCAAAGTTGCTTGAAAGTGAAGTAACTTTGCAAATTGTAATTACTGTGGGACTAACCGTATATAAGTCGTAGTAAAATACTGACGCTTCAAATGCTCTTAAACCCGTACTTAACAACAAGATCTATACTAGTTGTTCTGTTTAGGAAGCGACTGCTGAGACCGCCGCAGAATCCGACAATTCCGGTGGCACTTTCACGGTGGGGACTGAAGCAGCCGAGAGCGCAAGTCCGCAAGCAAATGTTGAGGCTGAAAATGAACCAGAGTCTAAAACAGAAACACAGGATCCAGCTGGGGGTGATATTGGACAGTCTTCGATAGTGACAGAGGTATTCACTTGTTTTCAGATATTTTTTTGTCATTTTTTTACTTAATGTATATTTTGTACTTCCTGCGATTCTAAGCGGACCGTGGAGAATTTAACTTACCCCCTCTCTCTAAGAAGTCTGTTCACCCGCCTAGACAACAGATACTTCATACACTTACCTATCCCCCACCAGAGTTTCTGGCAGTCTAGGGCGGTGGCTCACCAACACAATCAACATCAGGGGAGGGTCTCCGCACCCCCCCCCTTCTCAGCCCAACGTTAGAGCTTCACCAACCCGCAGCAAGTACACGAAAACATACTCAGCAATTTTTCAGCTATTCTAGTCCTAATTTTTTTTATTTTTTAATGTGTTTTTTCAGCCAACCCGACGCCGTTCGTCGCGTGGGCGTCGCAGTGATAAAATGGAAGCCAGTGGTGACGCGGTTGTGAAGGAACCAGCGCCGGCTGACCCGGTAGTCGACGCTGAACCAGAGGACAACAAACCGACTAAGAATAAGGTTGACGAGACTAATTAATATTGTCTGATACTTGCTAAGTAGTGGTTGATTTTTTTGCTTTTTTTATTTACGCCCAAAGGTATTCGACCACATTTTTTGCTGCTAAAAGCACCCTTTGTGCGGTGATTGGAATTACATTACTGGTTTAGTTTTAGACAGTACACTTCTAGTCAGACGGAATTAATGCGTTAAAGTTTGGTATCAGGGTTTTGTTGATTGTGGAAATATTTCAAACTTGTTTAGTGCCTCATTAGATTAACTAGTACGAAATTTGATTTAAAAATATTTCTGAATCAAACGACACAATAATGTGTCCTACAACTTTATGAAATGTACTGAATTTCGCATCTTTATCATAAAATATGTTATATCAAGAGTACATAATTGTCTCTGACTGAAAGACACTATTTTTTTACGCATGATAGGGTATAATAAATGGGGTTTTAGCCACCTACCACTGAAGCCGCAGCAGCAGAGCCACAGTTCCGAGCCACAGTGGCAGTGAAACCTGTTTTGCGCAAAAAGCCAATCGTCAAGGTGCAGCCGTTCAACGTGCGTGATCGAAATCAAGAGAATCTGACGCGACGCCAGGAATGGGCAGCCAAAGAACGAGAAAAATTGCGAAAAGTAGTTTCAGTGATTTCGTGTGAAAATTTTGTGTATTATATAATACTTGTTTGTTTTGCGGGTCTATAGTATTTTTAAATTTAGATTCAGAATCTTGATTTTAAAAAATCTTAATTAAAAAAGTGTAATTTTTTAGTCTACCGAACGTATCTAAATTGTGCAAGAACAAGAGAAGATCGTAGGCAGTAAACGGTTTTAGCGGATTTGTGTATTTTTTAACACCAAAACAGAGTTCATTAATTTTTCAGATTCGCCAAAAGAAGGATGAGGCTGAGGCCAAAGAGGCAGGACCTGGAGTGAGTAAGAAATCAGCCTACCTGGGCGGTCCCACCATCCCAGAACCATTCCAACTTCGCACAGAACAACGCGGGGCTCTCTATAGGCAGAAACTGAATGAAATGGTACTAGTTAAATTTGATCCATACTACTTGTACGTATATTGGGGTTAGGTTGGTTCATTTAATAATGGTTTCGCAGATAACAAACCACAGCGCTTGTACGAAAAGTTGAACCTTTAGGCTAACTTTAGGTTAGTGGGTTACCGTCTATATAATAAAATAGGACGTGTATGTTTTTAATGTATGGATATTGTGAAACAAACGATGGAGTCAGTTATCCTTACTGGATTAAGGTGGTAGTTGCGTTTTCGAGGTTTTTGTGATTTCTATGTAAACTTTGCGCCACCAGTACTCAAGTTATAAGTGACGCCTGAGCATAAATTTTTGGGACAGTATTGTAAAGGTCAAAATCCCCAGGCATGTCTCTCACTTTTTTGAAATTTCACCTGTGGAGATTTTTAGAGGGTTTTAATTACAAGAAAATATTTTAAATTTTCGGTGCGTTTGCTTTTCAGCTTTTTTCTCGGTAAATTGACTAGTTATTAAAAAAGTGGGGGACATGCCTGGGGATTTTAAACATGTCAAAAACCTTACCAACTTTCAGCCCCATCAGGTAATCGTATGATTCAGAGCTGTGGCGCAAACTTTTTGTAAAAAAATTTAATATTTTGGAAAGGACCTTTCTTTAGTCGCTTATACTGGAGAGAAAATCACAGGTTAAATTTCAAGGCATGGCATACATTTAGGAAAAATATTGTTCTACCTAATGCAAAAGACCGCTTGTGATTTGAATTTGTAAACGCTGAGCTATGGCTTTTTAAAAAAACACCTAAAAACGCAATTACCCCCTTAAGAGGGGTCTAATGAGGCTTATCTGGCACAAAATATTTTAAAATTATGTCTTTATGAGCATCTCTCTTGAAAATACCAATAGAATTTGCACTAAATTAGTCTGCATTTAGTAGTTTTTTGTGAACTCCAATCAGCCAAGTCTATTTTGCAGGTCGAACGGGAAGCGGCGGCTGCTAAGAAGCTGCGAGAATTTCGTGCCAGTCCAGCCAATGTGCTGCGCAAGCCGGGATGGGCTCCTCCAAAGTCTATGCGAACTCCCACCGGTTGGTTTGTACTAATTTTTTAATGTCTTGTGAATTTATGATCATACATGATTGGTGACTGACGAAATCTAGAGGAGGTTTGTCCTTAAGGACGAGTATGAACCGGTCTTAAACTGACGTATTATGGTCGTGACGCGTCGTGCGTGAGAGGGGATTTGCTCTCAACGACCGTTCCCACCCCTGATTCGGTCTAGATCACGTTCAGCACCCCTCTCTGTTCAGCGGTTTAGGTATATATTAAGACTATCACTAATCTGCCCACTGCTGGAATGGATTGCTTTATTGGCGGTTTTTTCTGGTCAATGT
Organism: Trissonchulus sp. WLG1_4; assembly: GCA_030248245.1. NCBI lineage: Eukaryota > Metazoa > Nematoda > Enoplea > Enoplida > Ironidae > Trissonchulus > Trissonchulus sp. WLG1_4. The sequence goes on from JASANF010007661.1 coordinate 24,797, forward strand.
GGTCGGATTGGTTCTTTGGAGCGTTTTGGTCAAGGCGGCTAATTCTACCACTTATTATGTTAGTAACTAAACTTCACACTCAGTTTATGATGTTGTAACTTTAATTGACAGTTTTTAGTTGTAATAATCTCTCGTCGAATTATATTAAAGAACAGAAATTATTAAAGTTATTAGATTTAGAAATTAGAGCAATTAGAAACAAATATAAGTAGAATTACATATAGCCTTAGCCAAAACCTACTAAATCTGGCTACTAAAAAATCAAGTCCATGTGAGTCAAGAATAACACTTATAACTTAACACTTAAGGTGGTAGTTGCGTTTTCGAGGTTTTTCTGATTTCTATGTAAACTTTGCGCCACCAGTACTCAAGTTATAAGTGACGCCTGAGCATAAATTTTTGGGACAGTATTGTAAAGGTCAAAATCCCCAGGCATGTCTCTCACTTTTTTGATATTTCACCTGTGGACATTTTTAGAGGGTTTTAATTACAAGAAAATATCTTGAATTTTCGGTGCGTTTGCTTTTCAGCTATTTTCTCAGTAAATTGACTAGTTATGAAAAAAGTGGGGGACATGCCTGGGGATTTTAAACATGTCAAAAACCTTACTAACTTTCAGCCCCAACAGGTAATCGTATGATTCAGAGCTGTGGCGCAAACTTTTTGTAAAAAAATTTAATAGTTTGGAAAGAACCTTTCTTTAGTCGCTTATACTGTAAAGAAAATCACAGGTTAAATTTCAAGGCATGGCATACATTTAGGAAATATATTGTTCTACCTAAACCTAATGCAAAAGACCGCTTGTGATTTGAATCTGTAAACGCTGAGCTATGGCTTTTTAAAAAAACACCTAAAAACGCAATTACCCCCTTAACACTTATAAGCGCTATATAAACCTGGTGTACAAAAATGACTCTTATCTATTGCAGAAGCCCACACGCCTCCGCTGAGCACAACTCGTCGCGCCGTGGAGCGCAAAGAATGGGACAGCGTGATGGCAGAGCAGGAGCAGCAGAAACAGCAACGGGCCAGGGCCTTGGAGGAAGCCAAGGCGGCCGAAGAGGCCAGACTGGTGGCTGCCCTGCGCAAGGACATGGAGTTCAAGGCTAGGCCATATAGGCGGTGAGCAAGCGGGCTCGATTTAGACGTACAGCCGTATGGCCGCTCAGCTGACAAAATTATGAATTGAGTCACGTCAGGAATAGTATATATAAGATCGGGTTGTTGTGGTTTTCGTAATTCTGCCTGCTGTACGGACATACGGCTGTTAGTATGTAGCAGCATAATATTAGTATGAAATTGAAGCAAGTTAATAGTCGAACCAAACTTGACTCAAAAAGTTAAAACATTTCTGTCTTTTTAGTTCATAGTACGGATGGTGTGTGTTTATCAGCTATATTGTATGGATATTCTTGTTGACGCGTGTTGGTTTCCCCAAACGTCGTTGAACTTTACACCAACACAGCCCCTAGACCCAAGTGGCTCTGTCCCGTAAACCACGTGGTTTAAACAATGTTTTTTTTGTGTTTAGACGTGGGGCAGCCCGGTTCAATCCGTACTCCGCCGCGCGCAACGGTGCTAATGACAACGTTTCCTGATCATATTGTTTTTTTGCAGTCGTAAATGTTTTGCACTGACACACACTCGGCTTATAGATGGAAACTGGTTTTTTGCTTTTTGAAATACTATGTTGTGTTTTATAGCTGTAATAATGGTCGTGTTTTATACGTTTTTTATTGACTGGTCGTTTTTTAAAAAGGATCACTGGCATTTTTTTCTCTTTTAGTGTCAGTTATGATCGTCAAAACACGTGTTTTAGTGTTTGGATATGAGTGAGGTGGTAGAAGGGACGCTACGCTAACCCATAATAATTAAAATGTCATGGGGAAGATTTTTGCAATTGTGGGTTTGGTCTTTGACATTTTGAATTTTTTGGAAATTGATCTCAGTGGAATCAATTTGAAGGGGTTGGCTTTTTGCCTCCATGGGTTTCACTCATACGCAATAATTGTCAATATTTCTGCCATAAATGGGTGCGTCACTTCCCTTCATGCTTCATTATTTTTGAACAGTTAGATTGGATTCATACTTAGGACCGTATTTTCGTTCAGAGGCGAAGTTACAAAATAATTTGCCAGCAAAGCAGTAGCGCTTGTGATTATTTCGTCATTTTGCTTGCTGAACGGGCATACGGCTGTAAATATCGAATCAACCTTTTAAGTGCAGTATTTTTATCTTATATACGTATAACATGTATTTAATTTTTGATTGGTTCGTTTGGGTTTTTAGATGACAGTTTTGTGTGTGACCACTTTCTGCTTCATTGTGATAGGACTTGTTAAAGAGCTCTATTAGGCTAAGTTTCGATAACTTTCTGAAGTATTTCATTTGTTTAAAATCAAAACTTATGCCAAACAGTAAGTTTACGATTTATGTAGGTACTGTACTGACAGTTGACACAGTCCACACGTTATATTTTTACTTCAAAAAAATTTATGATACAGATATTAGCTTGTCGCTGATTGGATTTTTTACTGGTTAGTCGTGCGCTCGTGTGTATATAAAAAATGCGGTGAAATTTGTGTTTTTTTGCGAATCGTTATTTTAGCATTTTTCATTATATCGAAAGGATTCAGCCATTTTGCAGTAACTATGTACTTGTGAATCGAAAATAGTTATAAAGCAGTGAGTGCTAATTAAGTTTGAATCAACGTACTATAAACCTCATCAATAAACTGTCACCCAGGGGTGGACGCGGGTCGAAATTTTTCGACCCGCGACCCAACCCAACCCGCGGCTCGACACTCGTGGGTAACCCGCGACCCAACCCGCGCCGTAAAACCCGACCCGCGACCCACCTTGACCCACCACTGTATAACCATAACGTACATTATACAGGGGCGTGTAGCCAGGATTTTGAAAAAGGGGGTTGCACCTTGTCCACTTTTTTGCTCACTTGTTTAAACTCACTATTGCGGGGTGTGAGGGCTTCAGCCCCCAGAATCCATTTATATTTACACTTATTGGCGAAGTGGCTTACATAACAAAATGTAAATTCGGTCATTTAAATTAAATAAACTAACTGTTGCGCGGATCTAGGGGCGGCACCCGTCAGAAAAAATGGATGTTTTTTGAATTTTCGGACAAATTTGGTCAACTGGTGACGTAATCAAATAAATTTTCCGACAGGTAAATTAAAAACAAAAGGTGGGAGCTTCATATATCAGACAGTATATTACACAAGTAAATACAGCATTATGTACTCTAGTAGACATGCATATAAAGGCTTTCGTGAAAGTTAATAACAAGGAATAGTAAGCCACAGAGTTTGCAGGGGTCTGAATTTCTAGAATTTCTAGAAAATTTCTAGAATTTTTTTTATTTTTAGACCAAATTTTGTCAATTGGAGACGTATCAGAAATTTTTTTGGTCGGGCTATAAAAACCAAGGGGGGACCCTGGTCGACAATTTCTTCAGGTTCCTGTTTTCGCGGGTCGGAAAATTTTTTTCGACCCGCGCAGCCTGAAGTGGGTACCCGCGGGTCGACCCACGGCTCAAATTTTCCGACCCAACCCAACCCAACCCGCGGGTACCCACGACCCGCGTCCACCCCTGCTGTCACCACTTTATCTGTGCTATTTTTTTGTGTAAACAAGAGTTTGTGTAAATAATAATGTTATAATAAATAGTAATGATGGTGCAAATTATCCAGTTCTTCGAAACTGCTCTTTTATCGAGATTGGAGCGGAGGTCAGGTGTTTTTTGTGCCCGCCCCCCCCCCCCCCGCTTACCCTTCTGTGCAGAAAAGTGACTTATTTCTAAATTACTATAATCCTGAATCCTGATTTAATGACATTTTATAATATTCATCGCTGTATGTTTGAATGCTTTGGGGTATTGCAGTGCATTTTTATGGATCCCTATATTATGTCAGTGCTATTTTTACTGTCCAATAAAACAGTTTTAATCGTACGTGTTTGCTTCGTTGATATGAGGAGGTTTTAATAGTCAGGCTACTTAAAAATACAGTCAAGCTAGCTAATATTACTTGTATTGACTATTGAGTATGGCTAGAAATACAGTTATTTGCGCTACAAAAGCCATTAGCTACATTCATCTACACAAAATATTTCATGCTGCTCATGTTCGTGTTTTTTAAGTTAGAGAAGGAAAAATTAGTTTTAAAATGGGTGATCAGAGAACGAAAAGGAGATGCCTAAAGTCAGAAGCAAAATCTAAAGGCAAACCTGAAAATATGCAACTGTCATATAACAGGTACTAAAGATCTTCCGATCACCCACTTCAAGAATTTCGGAAGAAGTTACGTATAGGTAATGAAATTTCAAACTAAGTTTTGGTTGCTGAATGGAGATCGATTAGTAACGAGTTATGAACATTGGACAAGAAGAATGACACTGTACACAAACATTTAGTAATGATACCACCAAATAAAATACAGTTTGTCGACCTTACAGTACGGTTCAAAATCACTGGCACTAATTGTAGTGAATTAAACCATCCCAAACTGAAATAAGGCCGTAGTAGCCAACGGAGTTGATTAAGGGTCGATTCCTAGTTCATACTTAAAGCCGTATGCCCGTTAAGAGCCGCGTAACTTACGCTAATAATAATAAATACGATCAAATTGTGTAGTGAATATTGATGTTGACAGCGAAACGGACACAGGTTGGGTTCCACCAAAGTCCATGCGTACTCCCACCGGTTAGTACTCATTTTATTATGTTTTTGTGATCGTAAATGGACAGATGACTAAATCTAGAATGGAGTCGACGAGCAGGGAAGAGTGAATTGAGTTGAGATAATTTTTTGTGGGGGGAGGTAAAAATCAAATTGGTATAGCAGGGTTTTTTGTGCAATACACTGTGCAAATGCACACTTTTTTTAAAATGTTGCACACAAAAATTAAAATTTTGCACAATAATGCACACAGTCTCGAGATTGAAGGTCAGGTGTTTTTTGTGCCCCCCCTCGTTTTCCCTCCAATACACAAAAGAAACTTACTTCTGAACTATAGTCATGATTTAATGACATCATTATTCATCGCTGTATGCTTGTTGCAGTGCACTCATGGATCCCTACATTATGTCAAAGCTATTTTTACTGTTCAATAAAACAGTTTTAATCGTACGTGTATGCTTCGTTGATGTGAGGAGGTGCCATTTTTCAGTAGGGAAAATATAACCAGATCCTAAGGGACCATTACGTTATCGTATTAAAGGGTTAATTCTAATAGGACTAAACGCCAAACGGTTTGAAGATTCAGCTTAAAAATGCCATAGCAAAACCTCTGGATTAAACAGACTTAACTTTAAGCGCGCTGCTTTTTAATCGGACTGAATGGACTTAACTATGCACGCTAATGTTTAGCGTTCATGTTAAATCAGTTTAGTCCAGTGGTAGTTTTGGAATGGGTCAATCTAAATTTAAGTCGCTGACTTATTTTAACTCGTTCAGTCCGTTTAACGCGATTTGCCATTCATAAACCTCGGACTAAAATAAGACCAGTCCGTTTAATCCGGTAAAGGAACTGGTCTTTTCCGCTATTCACCCACGTCCGGAATTTGGAATTTACTGAGCCGATTTGAGTAATTTTTGCACCAACGGACTGGTGGGGGAATAACGGAAAAGACCCAAGGAATTGGCCCCAAGAATCATCCACTCCGCCCATAGTTACATTTTTTATTTAATAGTTACGAGTCAAGCTACCCAAAAATACAGTCAAGCTATCTAATGTTAGGTACTTGTATTGAAGTATAGCTACGAATACAGTTATTTACGCTACAAAAGCCATTAACTACATTCATCTACACAAAATGTTTCATACTGCTCATACTTGTTCGTGTTTTTAAGTTAGAGAAGAAAAAAGGAGTAGGTATCTTAAAACGGGTGATTAGAGAACAAAAAGAAGATGCTCAAGGCTTAAAGCAAGGGCAAACAAGGCAAACCTGAAAATGTGCAACTGTCATATAACAGGTACATATGCACAAAAAAATTTTCCGATCACCCACTTCAAGAATTCCGAAAAGTTCACGTATAATGAAACGTCAAACTGAAATTTGTGATCGTTAAATTTGAAGATCGACTAACAAACAAGTATGAGCATTGAATAATAAAACTGCCTGTACACAGACATTTAGTAATAATACCAGCAAATAAAATCAGTACGACTCAAAATCACTGGCACTATAGTGTAGTGGAATACACCGTCTCAAACAGAAATAGATCATAAAGTAGCCAATGCAGTAGGGCTGCGGAGCCGATTAAGGGTCGATCGCTAATAATAAATAAGATCAAATTGTGGAGTGAATATTTTTTGATTTTGACAGCGAAACGGATATACGTCGGGAAGTACTTATGAACTAACTGACTATTTACCCCTGTTCCAATGCTACTAAGGAGTAGCTTAAACCAGAACTAGTGCCGGTGATTTTTTCAGAACAAATATAATACAAAGAAAGTTTTAAATACAAAGGTAGTTCAGGTTACATGCAGTTCGCGTATATACATAATTTGTTCGTAGATATATGATCTAGAAAGCTGATCTATACTGAGATTTTACTGATTCGGCCGGAGTCCGCCTCGGTGCAGGTCTTAGAAATGAGGGATTGCGTTGTGCGCGCGTCTGTGTGCAGTACTGCAGTGTACATAAGTGTGTGCGTACTTTTACGTATCAATAAGGCCAGACGGCCCGATTTATTTTGGGCCCGCGATTTTACGGGCCGGGCGACTTCGTAAAAACGCGAGCCGAGCCCCGAGACGCTCCCGATCCCGGTGCGCGCTACAGTCCCCTGCAGAACTCTATCTACATAGGTACTAAATTGCTATTACATTACTGCAGTTGCAAGAATGAGTCGACCCTCCAATGTTTACTAAACGTGCGTTCGGACGGGTTTGGCCAATCATATATCTCGTTGTATGAACAGGGTGGTGGCGAGCACGAGGACAATCAAGATGAGTTGAGGAGGCTGGCTGGGGACAGCTGAAGGCATTTTAGGATTCCAAACACCAGCAGAACATGTGTAGTCTAAAAATACAATAACTATGCATGCATATTTATGCTGATGTCAACAAAGGGAGGGGGGACTCTTGAAGAAAGAACGACAGCATCATCAGAATGACCCAGGGGGGATTCGAACCACACATCTCTGAATCTGCAGACCAGCGCTCTACCGTTGAGCTACTGGGCCGATGATGCGCTGTTGTAAATCCCTTTAAGTACTGACGGGGCCTATCTTACTTCACACTGAAATTCTGGATCTGCAGACCAGCGCTCTACCGTTGAGCTACTGGGCCGATGATGCGCTGTTGTAAATCCCTTTAAGTACTGACGGGGCCTATCTCACTGCACACTGAAATATACAAACTTACCTGATCGGCCAAAAATTGCTGAAATTGTCGATTCATACTGTACTGTTGTATATATGCATGCCATTGCCAATAAGCTCTCTTTGTAATGAAAACGCGTGTCGTGTTTCTTTTTGTCTCAGGATCTAGCATTTTCGTGGTCAGACTCTTTACATAGTTATTCTGATTGAATTCTGAGGTCAGCATATTTCTTTTAGTCGGTGAGTGTATTGTTATTTATATTTTGTTATTGTTAATTAACGTTCTCTTTCATATTGTTAAGCTATGTGTATACCTGGCGACAAATCCACCAAAAATATACAATTCGGGCAATTCATAACTTATCCGATTAGCTTAATTGTGTGTCTGCCGTCTGGTACAAAACTGTCAGGTCTTTTTTGTGGCAACAGGTATTGCCGTGAAAACGTCACAGAAACTAAATGTCTTTTTACAGATATATAAGTACGGAAACTCTACAAAAACAATGTATGTAGCTACCTTCTAAGATTATTTTCTTTCTTCTAACATTTCGTTTAGTTCCTGTTTCTTATTTTCACCAATATTGCGCCACAAGCATAAATACATGCAATACATGTACGTACTAACGAGCTCAAAACTTCGGATGGTTCTCTCTAGACAAATTTTGAGGATCCCTTCTCCTTGATCTACCACAAATATCCTAAGCTGTCGGTAGCCTCCCCTAGCTAGACCCTCGATTATCTGGGGATGGGAATCCCCCTTAACATATGCATACCTACATACAATTACAAGTAGGCTACCACCACATAATAGTGTCTAACTCTATAGAAAACGATAAAGCGTCTCACTCTTTTTCTATAAAGTGAGACTACACTATTATTAGTGATGTGGATCGGATCGCCGGATCGGATCGGATCGCCGATCCGGGGGTCGGATCGGATCGGATCGGATCGCTGAATTTGCCGGATCGGATCGCCGGATCGGATCGGCTTTAAAATTTTGGATCGGCGATCCGGATCGGTAGTATAAATTTTGAGTCTCGACCACAAAATTTCGTAATTTGCCAAAAATTTTGCGTAATTTCAAAAACTTTTCGAGCAATCAATCAAACGCACAAGTATATATAACTACTACTCAAATTATCAAAATATCGGTTTTATATTAGCGAAAGCGTACAGTGTATGCATAGACCATATGCAAGTGGAGGCGAGGTTTCTCATCATTGAAGTTGCGTGAAGACGCGTACTAAATGCGTGATGTGAAATGTTTAGAAATATATATCTTAATTTTCGCCTACAAAAACAATCTTTCAACATTCTGTTCGTTAACACAAGAGTTGGGAATCGACGCGGATCAACACTTTCTACCCGCGACCCAACCCAGCCCGCGGCTTGACACTTGTGGGTAACCCGCGATCCATCCCGCGCCGTCAAAGGTGACCACGACCAACTTTGAGGCACCATTTTAAGATACCGTACCTGATGATCGATCGTTTTTAGCAGATACCCCTGCAAAATTTGCACAGTGTACAGCTGTACATTGTTCGCAGTGCTACCTACTTTAACCGAATGGTAACCAAATTTCTGTACCCAGATTGGATTGAATACGTGAAAAATTTTTCGAATTTTTTCGCTGGTTTGACAAAATGCAGCGACCCGCCCAGTTTGAAGTGGGTGTGTATACCCAAGGGTTGACCCACGGCTCAAATTTTCCGATCCAACCCAACCAAACCCGTGGGTATCTACGACCTGCAGTGACCCAAAATTGTCAAGACATTTCCATTCCAATTAATCAAAATTTTTGGTCGTGGGATTGTCTAAGTTGCTCTCATTACAATAATGCCATCTCATCATTTATATACAAACTCATTAAATTTTTAAAGCAATATACTCATTATAATAAATCATAGTTAACAATATTTCTACAAAAGATTTTTTAGCTTTCATCAAGGTTACGTAATGTTTAATCGGATCGGATCGGCGGATCGGATAGGATCGACCGATCCGGGCCTGGATCGGATTGGATCGGATCGGATCGCCAATCAACCATCCGGATCGGATCGGCATCAAAATTTCGGACCGATCCGATCCGATCCACATCACTAACTATTATGTACTCTTGCTACCACTAACAAGTAACCGGTTATATGTAATATGTACATGTTCGGTATGTCAACTTTTAATAGATAAGCGATGAGTTAGTCAGTTCACGGATGTACTTGCGAAGTCGGGTAGATCAACCAGTGAAAATACAATCTCTCGATTTTATATACTTTTCCCATCTTCTCCAAAAAAACGAATGACACATCTTCTTGAACAAGAGCCATTAACAACAACATAGCCTAGGGCCTTTTTCTAAAATGGACTTAACTGGACTTGACTTAACTGGACTTAATTAAGTCCGGAATTTTGGAACGCAAAATCGGACTTAAGTGGACTTAAGTGGACTTAAGTGGACTTAACGCGGCCAGTGGACTTAATTAAGTCCAGTCGCATTTCTAAAATGTCACCGGACTTAAATTTAAGTCCGATCGCATTCCAAAAATAACGTTGGACTTAAGTTGCTGCTGGACTTATTTAAGTCCGACTTAACTTTCGCACGTTTCTAAAATGGACTTAATTAAGTCCACTTAAGTCCGCGGACTTAAATTTACACGTATTTGGGAGGATTTTAAGTCCGCGTATCTTTACGCGGATTTAACGGATTTAAGTGCTGGATAGCTCATACATTATCCTTTGTAACTTTAGACATACTGAACCGATTTGGATGATCGATATGTCAAACGATAGCTGAATAAATGGGCTTTTTGATGACATACTTTTTAAGTTTTTTTATTTTTTAAAAGTTGCTATATGACCAATAATTAGTCTTTTTCAATCGAGTACTGGCATTTTTATGGAACGTATGATGTTTCTTTTTGCCTGAATTTTCAAGTTTAGGGCTGATAACCGTTGTAGGAATGAATTTTAAAGTTTGTAATACCATAATTTTTTTTATAAAGCTTAAGAATTTTGCACCACTAACGATTGTAGTAAATGTGTGGTTTCAAACTTGCGGTTTCTCAAACATGGTTGAAAATATCCAAATAAGACTATAGTTGCACATAAATCATGCCGAAAAACAATACGACACAGTTTGCTTAAATTCATGAGGTCGAGCAGTCATTATCTGTCAAAATTTGTTGTCCTATAATATTTCTTGTGTAGTATGGCACTTATGTAGCTTTTGATTCGCCGGTATTTTTGATTACTCGTTTTATGATTCATCCCGTAGTCTAGGTTTGTCATTTTTAGCCAATGGCATTGGAGTCGCGCCATCTTCACTATGGGCATTATCCAAAATGGATTTAGCGGATCAGGATTTAACTAAATCCTGCATTTTGGATAAGCGTTTAAGATTTAACTTGCCTGCTGGATTTAGCCGAGTTATCAGATTTAGTTTACGATAAATCCGATCTTTATCCAAACTGCGTGTCGGTTTTAGCATGACTGGCGCATTTAAACTAAATCTTGAAGCCTAAATCTTTATCCAAAATTCCTTTTTTTAAATTCGCTAAATCCGTTGATTTAAAATTGCACGAATTTTATAGCCGAGTTAAATCCTCGTAAATTTACGGGCATTTACCGGACTTAGCTTTAGCACTTGGGTTGCCCTTGCGTTTTCTTTTATAACTTTAGACTGCCTTAACTGTTTTGGATGTTCAATACATCATTCGAAAGCTCATAAATCAGGCTTTTTAATAATGTAAATTTTCAAAAGGCGTACTTCATTGCTGTTTAAAAATACGTCCTAAACAATTTTATAATGCCATCATCTAAATTTTCTAACTGTTTTTGTAACAAAATGACTGTAATATAAGTGCTCGTCACATACAAATTATATAATGTTCATTAGATGTAGAGATTAGAACAGGAAAGGACCGCCAGAGGCACCCGCCAACAAAAAGCGAACGCAGAAAGGAAAAAGCCCTTGACCGGGGGACCACCCCCTGATGAAAAATAAACTTGTTAGGACTTTAAAAAAAACTACACTCAGTGCTCAATAAGATTCCATCCACTACTATACTTTTGTAGTCTCAGCTAGTTAGCTGATTTTCGTTTTGCCTGTCAATTAAACGATACTTGCTGTTGGCCTTTGCCTCATAATTTCTAACAATGGTTATGGGCCCAGACGGAGTTGGACTCTGATTTCTGCTGCGAAGGTTTGCTCGCAGTACTGTTCGTGCTTGGATTAACTATTACAACGGTCTTCGAGGTTCCGGTCCGAAAGAAAAAGGATGTCCTCTGAAGGAGAAAAGTGGGTAATAGAGAGCCTTACGGACAGTAACTGGACCACGTGGCAGTTCAAGGTACGGGCAATTTTGAGGGCAAAGGGACTTTGGGATTACGTTGATGGTTCCATAGAAGTCGTTAACCCTCCAGCACGTGCAGATGCCGTGCTGAAGGATCGACGAGACAGGGACAGGGCGGCTGCAACTATCATCAGCGCTATTTCTGAACCCCTGCTATATATTGTGTCTGGGTGTAATGATGGGGACCCCAAAGGAGTCTGGGACGCTTTGGTGGGACATTTTGAGCGAAAGACAACTTCAAGAAAGTTGTATCTTATGAAGCAATTTTTTCGGCTTAAAATGGAGGACAATACCCCGGTTCAAGAACACCTCAGGGAACACAAGAATTTGGTAGAGCAGCTGAGAAAGGTGGACACAGAAATGACAGAGGAGATTCAAGTCTGCATCCTCCTTTCAAGTCTTCCAGCCAGTTACAAAACTCTGGTAACGGCTTTGGAGGCAAGAGAAGGAGTCCCGAGGTTAGACTTCGTCACACAAGCGTTACTAAACGAAGAGCAAAAAAGAGATTCTGGAAGCGTCACAGAAAATTCAGCGTTGATGGGTGGACAGAAGAAGCAGATCAACGAAAGAACCTCTGAGAGAAGGCTGCTTCAGAAAAAGAATGTCAGAAACTGCTTCATCTGTGGAAAGCCAGGTCACTTCGCCCGGAACTGTCGTCACAAAGCCGAAAAAAGTCGTCACGCCGCCAAGTACTTGAATAGTGGCGGGGGCAGCAGCGGAAATTGTGATGCACCAGAAGAAGCCTTTACGACTTTGGCTTCTGAGAAAGAGCGTGCCGAAGGGATTTGGGTGGTAGATTCTGGTGCAACGGCACACATGACATGGGACAAAGCCCTGCTCTGGGATTTCAAAGAACTTCCCGAACCAGAAAAAATCTATCTTGGTGACTCTCGAGCATTGGATGCTGTCGGCGTTGGGAAAGTTCGCTTGATTTTTCCTATACCCGGAGGCAAGTTCTTTCACACTGATCTTACGCACGTCTTCTACGTACCTAAGTTGGCTGCGAACCTGTTTTCAGTTGGGGCGGTGGTTCGGAAAGGTAACAAAGTATCTTTTCAGCGTCAAGGTGTGCAGGTTCATTCTGGAACCGGAGAGCTTCGGGCGGTCGGAGAGAAACGAGGAAAGCTGTACTATATTAGTTGCCTGGAAAATCGAGAAAAGGTGACTGAATGTGCTAATGTGGCTTCAAAGATTTGGCATAGTCGTCTGGGGCACGTCAGTTTTCAGCGAATTAAAGATGCCGTGGAAAAGCAAAAAGTTCGAGGAATACAACTGCAGCCGGCAGACATAAAGAACAGCAAGGAGTTTGTATGTGAACCTTGTATTACTGCAAAAATGACTAGAAAACCTTTTCCTAAATATTCAGAAAGCTGGACGAAAAAGCGACTTGAGCTGGTCCACAGCGATGTGTGTGGTCCAATCACGCCACAGACTCTTGGAGGCAGCCGCTACTTTGTTTCCTTCACTGACGATTTTTCCAGATGCACGAAGGTCTACTACATTCGACAGAAAAATGAGGTTCTGGACAAATTCAAAGACTTTGTAGCAGAAGTGGAGAACGAGTCTGGAGAAAGAGTAAAAGTACTGAGAACCGATAACGGCGGAGAGTATATTAGTCAGGCGTTTGAGAATTACCTGAAAGAGAGGGGGATCAAGCATCAGACGACGGTTCCCTACACACCGCAACAGAACGGAGTTTCTGAGCGCCTAAATCGTACTCTAATGGAGATGGCTAGAGCCATGGTTGCCGGGGCAGATCTTCCAAAGTTTTTGTGGGCCGAAGCGGTGAATACAGCTGTCTACATCAAGAATCGTATCCCAACCCGTGCACTGAAAGATGGTATGACGCCATACGAGAAGTGGTATGGTAGAGTTCCAGATGTTAGCCATCTGCGAGTCTTTGGGTGTGCGGCCTATTCTCGGATCCAAGAGGGGGACAGAAAGAAAATGGATCCGAAAGCTGAAAAAATGGTGTTCGTTGGCTATGCTCTTGGTTCAAAGGGATACAGGCTGTACGATGGTAAACGGAACCGGGTTGTCATCCGAAGAGATGTAGTGTTCGATGAAAGAAAGTCTCCGGCTACTGCGATCAGTGACGATGAAGTCACAGCGGAAGTGACTAAATATCCAGCAGATGATTCTTCAGATGAGTTCGAGCCTTCCACTTCTGATGAACCCATGGTAGAGGTTCGCGGCAAGTGGATAGAACAGCGAGGGCCCTCAAAAAGACAAGGCAAAGGTCAAAGGTTGAATCCCAAGTTCGAGGAGGAGTTTGGGTTGTTTACCTTGGACGACGAGGCGCTGTTGCATAACCACTTTGCGCTGGTGGGCACGCACTGGATTTCAGAGCCGAAAAATATTAAGGAAGCTCTAGAAGGTGAATACGCAAACAAGTGGAAAGAAGCCGCGGATTCAGAATACAACTCCCTTATGGAGAGTAAAACCTGGGAGCTTATTGATTTGCCGAAAGAACGGAAGCCAGTGAGCTGCAAGTGGGTCTTCAAGGTCAAGCATCATAGTGATGGAACCGTGGACCGGTTCAAGGCACGGTTGGTAGCCAAGGGGTACGCACAAACCTATGGAGTTGACTACGAAGAAACCTTCTCCCCCGTGGTCACGTTTACTTCGATTCGGACTCTTCTTTCCTTTGCTGTTCAAAATGGTCTACTCATACATCAAATGGATGTTGTCACGGCTTTTCTGAACGGCGTACTGGAAGAAGATATTTACATGGCACAACCAGAGGGCTTTGTGGTACCGGGGCAGGAGGAGAAAGTATGCAAGCTGAAAAAGTCTCTATATGGACTCAAGCAAGCTCCAAGATGCTGGAACAAAGCGTTCACTGACCACATGAAAGCGATGGGTTTTATTCAGTCAGAGTTAGACTCTTGCATTTTCCATCGGCTGCACCCTCTAGTGATTATCTCTGTATATGTGGACGACCTAATATTGGTGACAAAGACAGAGAAGGAAATGAAGAAAGTCAAGGAGCAACTGAGTCAAGGTTTCAAGATGAAGGATCTTGGAGAAATCCACTATTGCCTGGGAATTTCAATAGTTCAGGACAAGAAGCGAGGGTCAGTATTTTTGCACCAGCAACAGTACATAGAAAATCTACTGGAAAAGTTTGGTATGAAAGCTGCAAAGGGAGTGTCAACTCCTTCCGATCCGAGTCAGAAGCTAGTTCGTGACGATGGTGTAAGTCAAAGTGTTGACAAGAAAGAATACCAGTCACTAGTGGGAAGCCTTCTATACTTGGCAGTGGCGACTAGACCTGATATCTCACATGCCGTAAGCATGGTTGCCAGATACTGCTCTAGCCCCAATCAGAGCCACATGTCCGCAGCGAAGCGGATTATGCGCTATCTCAAGTCGACTTCAGGTTATGCCTTGATCTACAAAAAGGCTAAAGATGGTCCAGTCTTGCCGCTTGGTTATTCTGACGCGGACTGGGCTGGTGACCAGGATGACCGGAAATCTGTAAGCGGAACTATTATTGTGTATGGCAGTGGTGCTGTATGTTGGCGCAGCAAGAAGCAAACGGTGGTTGCCTTGTCCACTGCTGAGGCTGAATACGTCGCATTATGTTGAGCTACTCAGGAAATGGTGTGGATGCGACGTTTTCTGGAGTCGTTTGGAATCGATGTCGGAGGGAAGCCATTAATTATTTATGAAGATAACCAGGGTGCTGTGGCGTTAGCAAAGAATCCAGTATTTCATGCCAGGACAAAGCACATAGACATTCGCTATCACTACATCAGAGAAGCAATCAAGCGCGGCGACGTCAAGGTGAATTATTGTCCGACGGAAGATATGGTCGCGGATTCTTTGACTAAACCAGTCACAAGGGACAAATTTCAAAAATGCCGGGATGCCATGGGAGTCAGGCTTCCCCATCAAAGTCAGAATCTTCAGTGAGCAAGGAGGAGTGATGAAAAATAAACTTGTTAGGACTTTAAAAAAAAAAAAAAAACTACACTCAGTGCTCAATAAGATTCCATCCACTACTATACTTTTGTAGTCTCAGCTAGTTAGCTGATTTTCGTTTTGCCTGTCAATTAAACGATACTTGCTGTTGGCCTTTGCCTCATAATTTATAACATAGCTTAGCTGAAATTTCAGCGAAACAGAGACCTGCTGTGCTGCAGGTTTTAAATTTCAACTGCGCTAAAACCATGGTTTTAAAAAATCGACG
The DNA here is from genome assembly GCA_030248245.1 of Trissonchulus sp. WLG1_4. Classification (NCBI taxonomy): domain Eukaryota; kingdom Metazoa; phylum Nematoda; class Enoplea; order Enoplida; family Ironidae; genus Trissonchulus; species Trissonchulus sp. WLG1_4. The sequence goes on from JASANF010007661.1 coordinate 40,687, forward strand.
AAATTTGTAACGAATCAGGCGTTATTTCGTAATGAAATTATGTGCAAATCATATAAAAGCGTACGTAAAACCATGGTTTAGTTAAACCACCTTTGTGAAATCCACCTTCAGAGTTTATAAATCCCTATAACGAAAGCAGCCAGCACAGTTGTGGTAGTCTAACGGTTAAACTTTTTCACGTCCGCTCACCGAAAATGTGTCGACTCGACTAAATTAGTTGCAAATTTAGTAGAAACAGTTGTTTTTAAAGCTTGCCAGCTATTCTTACCAGAGATGCACATGGTGAATGGGCTCGAGGGCGTGTCCGACCCCTGGAGGAAGGGGGGGTGGTCCCTAGTTTTGGCCATTTTTGGACGACAGCCGAAAATTTTTCGCGATGTTTCGATATTCAACTTTTTTTGGGGTACTTTTTTGGCAGCAGGCGAAAAACTTTTCAATTTTTCACTTTTTACGCAAATTTGGGTCATTTTTGGGGCACTTTTTTGGCCATCGGAAGGGGAGTGTCGGTTGTCTGAGGGGGGAGGGGCGACCCCCTCCACTCACTCGAACCAGTTTAGGTGAGCGGATAAAAAAAAGCTTACAGAGTCACCGTCAGTTTTCAGTCACATAGGGTCACTGTCATAAAAATTACATTACTCAAAGCGCTCAAAGTTGAATATTTGTGCAGATTTTGCGATATCGCTCAGGCATAATGTACCTTACCCTAAAGTATTAACACAGCAACCGTGCGCCTATCATAGTTGTCTGCTATAAATAAACTACAGTATCCGCTGTATCTGATGCACAAAAGGTTGACTGCCAGAGTTGCGATTACATATCATAATGAGGCTATAAAGAAAATAACTACTTCTGCGATGAAAAAAAGTCAAAGTTTCACACTGCTTAATCAAGCATAGGTTTTGTTGTGTGGCAGCCGGACTAAAATTGAGACACTAAATGCAAAGATCTGCTATTTCTGAAAAAACAGTTCGAAGATCAGTTGACTAGATCAAGCTAGCCAAGCTTTATAGCCCCAAATTGGGCATCCACCACGTGAGGTACCTGAGATTCACAGTACGCATCAAAGGATTAAACATACAACATACAGGTGTGACTTTAAAACTATGCAGTTCAGTTGGTTTCAATCGTTCCTTCTGTAGAAGGAACTAAAAATAATTTTGTTTAGTCGCACTCAGGAACCCACCTCCCCTGAGGGGGGTCGGCACCCCCCCTTGACCCCTACCCCCCCGCCGCCCCCCGCTAAAAAAGTACCCCAAAAATGAGTTGAAAATCGAAAAATTGTGAAAAATTTTCGGCTATCGCTGAAAAATGGCCGAAACTAGGGACCACCCCCCCCCCTCGCCGATTCCCCCGTGCATCTCTGCTCAGGACGTATCACGACTGAAACACAAAGATAACAGTTTCAGGCTAGCTACAAAACGTGTACGTATATGTAGTTGGCCGTTTGTGACACACTTTGTGCAACAACCAACCAACAGTAATTTGACCATAACTTGACTCAGGATTGGCCAATCCGGAAAATTTTTGTTCCTTCTAGAGAAGGAACTATTGTTTTGAAATTAACTGCACATAGCGTTTAACGCTACTGAGCAGGCTGCATAGCCAGTATGTTTTACGTGTATTTTCAGCTTGGGAGCTGGCTGCTGATTTTTGTCTGCGTATATGCAGAAAAATCAATAATCGATGTACACTGCTGTAACAATGTACTTTTTCAAACTCGGCACCGGGATGTTTCACCAGCAGTATATAAGAGCCATTAGAAACCACTGCTTATCGCTTCTTGTTCTTAGAGCTGATTTGCTCAGCTCAGATCAAAGTGTCACTTTTGAGCCAAATGGTTCGTGCAGCGGGATGCTTAACATCCTGCAGCACTTTTTTGTACGTACTACGTATTTAGATTAAGTAAGAATAGGAGCTAGTTATAAAGTAGAGTAAGATATATACGAAGTATAGCTTACGGTATGTATGGAATAGAGAACCAATTCATTTAAACCTGAAAGGTAGACACCGGGGAAGGAACCTTGCCCCTTTTGGGGCCTACTTGTTTCACAGTTTTTTATAGCTTTCAGCCATCTATTAAGCTAGCTAAGTGTTTACTAAATTTTTGATTGAGTGAGAGCAACAACCAGCCAACTCGCATCATATCACTTTTTGGCCGGTTGTTGCATTAATCGCCTTCAGAGTGCAACAACCGGCCAACGGAAAAGCTGCTCTATCTTCGCACAAAATGCAAGTTGGCTCACAAAATTACCACCACTGGATAGAGCATCATCGATTGTACAAAAGTAGCTACTTAACTCCATTTTTTCAAAAAATGAAGTTAGCCGGTTGTTGTTCCAGGTGACCGCAATTTCAACGACGAACTTTCAACGACGAACATTTGTTTTTCAACGACGAACATTTGCTGTTTCGATAAATCGGGCCCCGTAGTATATACTGAAAGTGTTATCCAAAATGAATGGATCTAGCAGATTTAGAGTTCAGTAGATTTTGCAGATTTAGCTGATTTAGTAAAACCCTTATCCAAAATTGTTGGGATTTATTGGATGTAGCGGATTTAGGCGCGCGCTAAATCCGATAAATCGGCTAAATCCAGGAATTTTGGATAACAGATTTAGTAGCGCTAGAAACGCTAAATCAAATCCGCTAAATTCAATACATAAATCCCAATAATTTTGGATAAGGGGGTATGTGTCGACCATGGTGCTGCATCATCTAACATTTGCGTCTGCATTTGCGAAGACAATATTATAGTCTATTTTTACATGTGTGAAGTTAAGAATTAAAAAAATTGCTAGTAGAAAAAAATTAATTATACATGTCAAAATACGGGATTCCATCCGTGGTTTGCCGCATGAGAAGCAAAATTCATACCGATCGACTAACAGGAATTTCTACCTACTAGAGCTTTATAAACAGTTTGTAATTTTAAGAGTGTTACAAGTAATGTAATTGGAATAATTTTTACGTTAAAAATTGTTGAGAAACACAAAAAGAACGATAGAATTAGTAGCATTACATTAACTCGCATCAGTTTACGCTAGGAAGCCTGCAAACGTGTGATTGGCGATTCTTGCAGTCACGTGCAAGATGTCACTAATTTTGATTGGCCGATTTGCTTAGGGACAGGGACAAAGTTGAGCAGGTTTCAACTTTGCGAAGGGAAACAGGTGTCAAAATATCGCTGCGTCAAAATAGTCCCAAAGCTGCAAGAGTGCAAGTACAGACACATGATTTAATCGCAACTCAAGGACAGTATTATTAGAACACTTCCCAAGCCCAAATCAATCATTAGTGAGGCCAATGACGAACAATAAGACCTTACTGAACACAAAGACCGTCCTTAATCGCGAGCATACACCAGCCTCAACACAAATTGTGTTTTAGAACGGGACAATATAGTTATTACAACTTATTAAATTAGTGTAGGATGTATTTTAAAAAAATGTAAGCATAAAAAATTTCAACAATTCCATGGCTAAAAAGCGCAATTTCTGAGCTTTCGAATGACGTATTACACATGTAGAACGGTAAAACTAGTCAAAAGTTATAAACATAAACTCGGAAGCAACACAGAGTCTTAATAGCCGAGGTTATTTTAGGAATGCAATCGGACTTAATTAAGTCGGACTTAATTGAGTCGGACTTAATTAAGTCTGCATTCCAAAAATACTGGACTTAAGTGGACTTAATTAAGTCCGCTGCAAATTTAAGTCCACTTAAGTCCGACTTAACTGGACTTAAACTTGCAGCGGACTTAATTAAGTCCACTTAAATCCGGTCTTTTTGGAATGCGTTTAAGTCCACTTAAGTCCGCTGGTTTAAGTCCAGTTAAGTCAAGTCCAGTTAAGTCCATTTTAGAAAAAGGCCCTAAGCAACAGCGGACCAAACTAGAACTGAGACAACAGCGCGCAAACCAACACTCTAAGAAACCGCGGACCAAACTACAGCTGAGACAACAGCGCACAAACCAACAGTCTAAACAACAGCGGACCAAACTAGAGCTGAGACAACAGCGCGCAAACCATCACTCTAAAAAACCGCGGACCAAACTACAGCTGAGACTACAGCGCACAAACCAACAGTCTAAACAACAACGGACCAAACTAGAACTGAGACAACAGCGCGCAAACCAACACTCTAAGAAACCGGGGAGTGGGGACCAAACTACAGCTGAGACAACAGCGCACAAACCAACAGTCTAAACAACAGCGGACCAAACTAGAGCTGAGACAACAGCGCGCAAACCAACACTCGAAACCGCGGACCAAACTACAGCTGAGACTACAGCGCACAAACCAACAGTCTAAACAACAGCGGAGCAAACTAGAGCTGAGATAACAGCGCACAAACTACTATGTAGTATCAACAGTACATGTCAAGTGTATGACACTTTTCCTATTATGCCTTTGGGCGTGCGTAAGATGCGGAGTGCAAAATAACCCGTTAATGTACGGTTGTGAGGGGATGTACCCCCCTCTCTACTGAAGCCCACCGTACTCAACTGAGGGGGGACCCCTTCCTAGTTCGATACCCAGTACTCAACTGAGGGTAGGTACCCCCTCCTCAGTTTGATACCCAGTACTCAACTGAGGGGGGGTACCCCCGAGGGGGGTACCCCCCTCAGTTGAGTACGCGGTCTTCAATTTTCAGTTGAGGGGGGTACCCCCCTCGAAACCGTACATAAACGGGCTATTTCGCGCTCCGCATTGGACGTACGCCCGTAGGCATAATAGGAAGAGTGTCATACTCTTCTTATTATGTACTCTTGGTAGTATATATGATATGTACTGTAATATTAAACTTCACGCCACTATAACGGAATTTGCCCCTTTTAGGGGCCTACTTGTTTTAAATTTGTCGTTTTGAAAACGCTGCAGAATTTTATTTGAAAAATCAACATTTCAGAAGAAGCTACACCTGCATATACTTTTTTACTGACATTAATCCAAGTTTCAATAAGATCAAGCCTGGAAAAAATACCAGAACCTATTGATCATTAAAACGTGAAGTTTGCCCAAACAAACGACAGTGTACGAAAATATAGCGTATTTTTAATGCAAAGAAGTGTTAAAAAAGTTATGGAAACAAAAAAGTTGATAACAAAATTTTGGGTAGAAATATAGTGTACTTTGTCAATGCTGCTCAGCGTATTTTAAGAATTTTTAAAAAAACTACTTTATTACTTACTATCAAATTATTAGTTAACACTTTAAGTCTCAATTTGTTCGATATATTTATTTTAGCCATTGTGTTAAACTGCAAAATGGACATGAAGAATTATCCGTTTGACAGTCATGAGTGTCCTATGGCGTTTGGATCCTGGAGTGTCCTGAACTACGAAATGTCAGATATTTCTGAGTGGTTTGTGGGAAGTAATTTTCAGTATTCTGGCAGAGAAGGGGAATCTGTCAGGTTTAACAAGGGTCGAGATTTTGTCGGAGATTGGAAAGTGGGGCCAATCAGCTACCAGAAATATTACTGGTACAGCGGAATTAAATATGAGACGCCACCCCAAAATACTTACAGCAGAAACGTCTGGCCACTGATTGAGGCTACATTTACTCTCAGTCGGCGAGCCACCTTATCAAGTTTTTTACTGTTTTTACCCATGATTATTGCAGCAACGCTGAACTTTGCTGCGTTCTGGATTGCTAATCAAAACTTGGATATAGCTCTGCTGATGCTGAACTTTTTATTGCAAGTTGTATTTCTTGCAGACTGCATTACCAATGTACCACTGAGTGATGGATCCTATCCCAAAATTTTGCACGTTTACGGCCTTAATTTGAGTTACAATCTGATTATATTCACTTGTTGCCTAGTGTTTCCTGAAGAAACGCATTTAACAGAAGTTGATGCTGCATTTGACAAAAACAGCATTCGAAAACCAAAAACTGTTACAATCCAAGTAAAAAGTACAGTTCCAAAATTGCGCTTAATATTATTTTTTGTGTTATTTATTGTGTATGTCATTTGTGTTATTGTTGTTTCGAGCAGTTGAGACAAGTTCCCTTGTACCGTGAGTTTATACAAAGAATTGACCAAAGGCGTTGCAAGGGGGGAGTAAGCAGCATCGCGACCCCCTTTCTTTGGTTGAACCTGAAGAAATTGTCAACTAGAGTTCCCCATTGGTTTTTATTGCTACGTCTGCAATTGACGAAATAGGCCTAAAACTCAAAATTATTATATAAAAAAATTATCAATTTTTTATCTAGGGAGTTTGCGCCCCCAAACCCGTGCAACTTTATATTTTACCATTCCTTAATATCTTTCATCAAAGACTATGCAAGTCTACAATGTTATGCTGAATTATACAACATGTTATGCTGTTATGCTGAATTATACAATGTTATACAACATTATGCTGAATTTACTTGTGCAATAAACTCTTTGATATGATGTTCCCATGCTTTGTTTTAATTTTATTCTGTCAGAAAAAATTTCTAATACGTCTCCAGTTAAAATTTCAACCTAAAACATGAAAACAGCCAAATTTGTAGGAGCTGCCGCCCCTAAATCCTTGCAATTAGCGGCCCAGTGATATTGCGTTTTCAATGCGAAGCGTCAAAATTACTAAAATGTGCATTTTAACCCATAACAAAAAATCAAAATGTCATTCCCCAAAGAAACTTTTTCTGGGTATGCCATTGACACTTAATTTATTTAGATTAAATGATGTATATAAATGACTACGAACTAGATTTTGTTGTGTCAACCTTGTGACAAAAAGTGTAAAACTTTTTGGTTCCGGCCTGGAAGCTGCTTTCCCTGGACCCTCGCAACAGTGAGTTTAATTAAGTTAAATGACCAAACTTACGTTTTGTTATGTAAACCAGTTCGCCGCGAAAGTGTAAAAATAATTGGATTCTGGACAACTTTTCTGTTTTGCATTGCACAGACTTGATTGGACCTTTCATGTTACAGCAGAGACATCACCTGATAGTCCATTTGATTATCAGTATGGTTGCAAACTGGAATTTGTAAAATCAGTTTTTCATTAATGGCGGTACAAGAAATTACAAGCTTGTCTAGTTGTGTAGTCAGGAATCAGTGTTTCAAGGATTTCAAAGTGAAATTATTTTGAGTGGCTCACGAGTAATTCTTGGTTAATTATCACAATTTTTGTGTTAGTTTGAATTTTGAATTTTGGAATGAATCTTTAAGCAGTCACAATTTCACACTTCCCCATTTTCGCTCAAAAGTTTGAGTAGTTAGAAATAGGATTCACTCCAGCGGATTCTAAATGCGATCTAGAGAAGTTAAAATAAACTCATCCATAAACATAGCATTAAATTGCAAAAATTGCAGCTTTTTCACTTTGTTTAAATAAAAATATTGCTAAATTTCGAAATTAAAACGTTTAAGCTGATAAACAGGCTGTTGGAGTCTTCAGAAAGTTCCCTCAGCAAAAAAAAAATAGTCAATCTTACGAAAACCATTAGCTGACTTAGAATCACAGAATATTACAGAAATCATACGATTTGAATATCTCTAGCTCAGTAACTAATATTTCCATCAATAAAAGTTTCATACATATTGCTCTACCTTATAACTCCGGGGGGCAATCAGACCACCACCAGCACGCGAGAAAGAAGCTTACCTGTTGCGCGCTAAGCGGTGCACTCACTCTCAGTTCCGCATAGGCGCCTTTTCACCAATCCAGGGGTGGTATCGGCACCGATTCGACGCGCCCCGCTCCCGGACTGCTTGGCCTGCCCGGGTGCAGTGGATGACCTAGCACACGCGATCCTGGAGTGCCCCCGGGGAGATGCTCCCCCGACTCCGCCACCTGGGCCTGCGCCCAATCTTGAAGGTCCTCTGGTCTTCCCCGGGTCCGGTGATTGCCAATCTACGGGAATGCGGTCGCTTCTCTCGAGGCGACCGGACTTAATGGACGTTAAGGGTCGGAAGCACAACAACAACAATAACAACAACAACAACAACAACAACAACAACAACAACAATTAAATCGTTTACAAACATTGCAAAAATTGCAGCGAAATGTTGACGCAAATGGTTTTAAGACATTGCTAAAACTGCGGCGAAACGGTGCGCAAATTGTTTGAAAACGTAGCGAAAGCTGGAGCGAATTGTTGAGCAAATAACACTTGAAACACTGAAAACTCAAAATATTGAGCAATTTGTTTTGATAGATTGCGGAAGCTGCAGCGAATTGTTGCGTAAATGGCTTAAAACATTGCAAAACTGCAGCGAAATGTTGCGCACACTTTTTAAAAACATTGCGAAAACTGTAGCGAATTGTTGAGCAAATTTTTAAAAAACACTTCGAAAACTCGAAATATTGCGCCATTTGTTTTCAAAGATTTGCAAACTGCAGCGAATTGTTGCGCAAATGTTTTAAAAACATTGCGAAAACTGCAGCGAAATGTTGCGCAAATGTTTTAAAAACATTGCGAAAACTGCATCAAAATGTTGCGCAAATCGTTCCCGCCTGTGGGCGGAGCTTCAATTTCATTGGTTAGATTACTTTTTGACATACAACGGCGCCAAACCAGCCAATTTCTTAAGTATTAAAAAGTAAGCCTGTGTGAACATATTTGCAAAAGTACAACGTATAAAGTCAAAAGTAAAAAGTATAAAGTGAAAAATAAAAAGTAAAAAGTAAGTTTGTGTGAACTTGTGGTTAGCACTTAGCAGTTGCACACGCAAACTGGGAAGCAACAAATTCATTTTCTCCCTCGGAATGAATGGACGCCGGACGAAGAGATAATCAGATTCTGCATAATCAATGTGATTTATTTGAGTTTCTGTGTAATAGCAACAGTTAGTTATTTCCAGAGTATTTTGCCCAGTGCGGGTCACAAGTTATTTTTCCTGTAATAAACTGGTAATTTATAATTAGTGTGCAACATAACGGAATCAAACCGAATTTGAATGCCATGACTACACAAAACCCAGACCACAAAATGGGAACTGGAATGATAATTAAACAAATTTAACTGCACAACTGATGCTGGTAAGTGGTAGGTAAGATATATTGGGTTGATTTTCAAAGGCGTTTTTTCATTTTTTCAAAGCTTTGAGGCCGCCGTGTATATACTATACTGCAATCGTCTTCTATGATTGCATGTAGTGCCACTGTAAGATTGGAGGCAGGTCTGGAAAAAGCACTGTTTGTGTGGGCGTGTGTATCATTTTGTGCGCGTAGTAATTACTTATGTAGTATATAACGTATGAGACAGCTTAGAACACTTTTTGCGCGAGCGTGTGTCAGATCATACATAACATGTGCGTCTACAGGAATGTAAATTGTTCGAACAATGTTGCGACGAAACCTGTTGCTACAATGTTTCGTAGATTATATTTTAGAGCGTTAGAGACAGGATCTGGCAGACTTCAGGTTCAGATGCCGTTACCAACCATCTATGGAACGGCTTTTGCATGTCGCTGAGCATCTTACCATATCAGCTGCAAAACTGAGGTTATGCAGAATGCATAACCTCAGTTGCACTTACAGCGCAATGCAACGCTAAAGAGCGACGTTCCCTACGAAACGGCAAGCGGCCATAATTTTTTGAATTGTTTGTCTTCTGTTGCATGAAACATTATTTTAGCAGTTTAAATCTTCAATACGTAACACAATAAATATGTACATAATAAGTTCATTCACTAGACTTCATGCGGCGTCAACGGCTGCCGACAATGCAGATGAGCTTTACACGCGATGTCCAGCGTGCATATGTATCTTTAATAGGGCCTAACCATATCTTTTATATAATCTTTTATAATATGTACATAATTCTAAAACCCAAATTGACCCGAAACAAGCTAAGTTTTCGGCAAAATTATTCAGAAAGTATCAAGCATACACTTTTAAGTACATTGGCCGCAGGCCATCATAAACCTGTTGGGCCAGCGAAAGGTTTGTTTCTTAATTTCCATGTTTTCCATGAAAAGCCTATCCTGTTACAACCCTTGAAACGGCAAAATCTCAGCTTAAAGCTTTCGGCAGCTGGAATTTGAAAGGTAGATTAATTACTTAATTAATAATCTTATAAAGATAAATTACTGAACTTCATGTTTGCTCATGCATAATTGCCAATTTATGTTGCAAGCTCTGTTGCAAATAAGTTATGACAGTTTGAAAGAACACAATACCATCGTCGATTTCTAACATATCATGATTATTGAAGCATCAGATCTGACTGGCCGAGTTGTTAGTCTGTTAGGTTCGCAACCTGGAGGGGATGTCGTCGATTCCTAGTCGAGCGCTTTTTGTCAGCCTTTTTGCATTTTCAAGCTACATTCTCAGAAACCACTAAAGCAGCAACACACTGATTTTACAAGGCATTTTAATAGTGACAGATGCATAGCTAAGGTAAAAGACGTGCAAAACACACTCCGCACATTGACACTTTAACGCTAACACTGTGTTAAGATACCAGAATCAAAATTAAAGACCTGTTGGGCTGTGGCCCAACAGGAAAAATAGCCATTGGGGCAGTGTAGATCTCTGCAGGGGCAGATTTTACACTGATTATTTGACTAGGTATAGTAACATAATGTACTAATAATTTGTATACCTAGGTAATAGGTAAAGGTAAATAGGTAATTTGTAATCTGTCCCATATCAGGTTTTCTGATAAGGCAACGTTTTTAACCATTATTGCTTACACTGCTGGCCAGTGGCAAAAAATTGATATAAAGACAGAGTGGTCATGTTTATTTATAAATGTTGGCATCAAAATGATTTGGTGCCGCGTTTTATATTCGAAGAATATCCTCAGCACAACAAGCAGGTCACAACGAATTCTATCGAAAATTAATTTAACTCTACTCGCAAAACGTGCTTGTTCGCAATTTTAAGGTTAACACATATGACTGTTTTTTGTTTCACAGAATATTTTTCTAAATTTCTGTTCTCGTATAATTCCACAATTGATGCTGGGTAATGATTGCTGATCATAAAATCCGAGACTAACAGCGAGAAAAAAATCGATCTGATACCATTAATTAGACTCCATGACTATCCAACTGTGTAATCCCGTTGGCTAAGATGGTAGAGCGTTTGATTTCAAATCTGGAGGCCGAGGCTTCGATTCTGTCCCTGATGTTCTTTTTTTTGCATTTCACGATTTCGATTGGCATTTCACAGCTAGTAACTGTGTTTTCGCCAGCCTTTGTAAATTAACACTGAACCATCTTAACTAAGGTAGAAAATGCAACAAAACACATGTGACGCCCGCACTGTTGGACTAAATCTGACGCTACACAAACGCACTGACAAAAGATGTCACACAAGCTCAGCGTTATTGTCCAAAATCAAAATTAAAGACCAGTTGTGCTGTGGCACAACAGGAACAAGCAAAAGTTTACTGCAAAAGTAATCCAGTGAGTGAGAAGGGGGAACGTTTGACAACATTAGGCCTGTTGCGCAGTAAAAATTAGTCGCAAACCAAAGTAACTTAAAAATTTGAAGCGTACACCATTGAAAAAATATGGTACTCTGCCAGCTGCCTGAATCAAGAGTTGCTTGTTACTGTTATCGATAAATGAAAAAACTAAAAATTTCAAGAATCACCAGCACCCGATTCTCAGACAGTCCGCTCAAATCCGTTTTTTGCTCTTCAGTCTTCTGAACTCAGATTTGCTTTGGTCTCGGCGTAGCTTTGGACAAAATTAGCATTTTCAAAACAAAAGGAGTCATTATGTGAAGTTTGTTTGAATTAAATGAAAAATTGATTGCAGAATTGCAGAATTAATGAAACTAAGTTTAAGCGTGTTTATTTCTAGAATAATAGGCGTAGAATAATAATTGGGTAATAAAATAGCTCCTTTGAATGACAGGCATAATGGCAAAATCTTTTAAAAAAATCACTACTTTATCCCTTTTTTACAACTAAAGCTAAAATTTCCCCCCTAACGCAATGTTTATGACCCCAAAAGATTTTTGGTTATGGGACCGTCATCCAACTCGACCCAAAACTACTCGACTCGTGTTCATCTCGGTCAGCATAAACCAAAATTATATTAAATTGTTTACACACTCCTCAAATTGCTGCAACGATTATAAATGTTGTCATTAAGATCATTGTGTAATGTATGTATCAATGTATTTATTATTTGAGTAATTTATTAGATTATATGAAATGCAAAAATGTAAGTTATACTTGATTACAAAATAATTACAATAGTCAGAAAAAAGTATTTAAAAAAATTGGCTCGTCCTGTACTTGAACCAGGGACCTCTCGCACCAAGAGCGAGAATCATTCCACTCGACCAATAAGCCACTGAAGTGTAAATGTAAAAAATGTATCTTGAATTGCGGAACTTGTGTCTATTGCTAAATTTTAGACACAAATGTTATAATTAGTTACAAACACATCAGGAATATGATAAATGATTTAGCATCAATTAACATTCAGCATGATATCATCGTGATGTGCGATAATTTACTTGCTGTTTTCTGGAATAAAAGCTACAGGTAATTTTGAATGTGTGAATTTCGCACCAATTGCAGATATACTTCCGTCGTTACTGCAACTACTGACTTGTTTACGTTTGAACCGGGTTGGCTCAGACGGTAGTGCATCCGATCTCTAAGCGTGCTGTTTGTGTGGTGGTTCGATTTCACTCTTGGCAATTAATTTTTATTCATTTTCTGACAGTATTAAGTTGGAGAAAGGCAGGGTTAATTGAAGTACCTAGTGTTATTTAACACTGGAACTGCGACGTACCCAAAATAACAGGTAAATCTATTCATTACAGATTCTGCAAACCCTATACAAACCAAGTATAAAGCACCTGTTGCGCCTGACTTTTTACAGACTCATTTCGAAATTAAATAATTGGACAATAAACTAACAAGAAAGTTAAAGTAAGCGTTTGTTACATATTATTCGGCTTTTTGTTATTATTGCTTATTTCTTATTTCTGCCTAGTGGGAACCGGGCCATTACGGCTTGTATACATAATCATAAACTGCTTTCAAACTCAATCGCAAAACTTTTAAACAAAGTTTGAGCTGTTACGCTTCACCATGTCGATCATATTACCTTAGCACAATTATTCACTGAAACCAAATATAGCCATAGCATTATCAAATAGCAACCAAATTTGTTTATCATATCAGCTCTCAAATTCTGCTCTAAAATTGGTGCAGTCATGTGGTTTAAAATCAGCCCCATTGTGCTATTTTTATTTCTGATCAGTATTGACCCATCGATTTGTGATGACGTCACTTGCGATCCGGGTTGGCTCAAATACTCTGGAACGAACTGTTGCTATTTGATAGTGCGAGAAATTTTACAGGCCAATGAGGCGGAAGAAGATTGTGTTTCGCGCGGAGGTCATTTGGTGTCTATCCATTCCAAAGGCGAAAACGAGTTTGTTGCTTCCCAGTTCGCCAGCACAAATTTAGGTTCAACGGACGAACCTTGGCTGGGCTATCGAGTATGTTGGCTGTCCGGTGACGTTTGGTGAAATTAAGCCCGGTTTTAGTTGTCCCTAAGGTGTATGTTTGTCCATAAATTAGTGGGACCTTTTGCATAAAACTTTCTATAGGTGAAATAGGTGCAATACGTCGGTAGCTATTGAGCACTTGCGTTGCATAAAACGATAGGTAAACAGTCAACAGTCGATAGGTACAATAGGGACTTTTCATCACTAGTTCGATAGGTATTTTGCAAAAGGTCCGATAGGCGGTCGTTGCAGAAAGAGCCTATCGCCTATTGCACCTATTGAACATTATTCCACATGCAACGATAGGTGTACAGGGTACCTATCGTTCCGCAATTTCTTAAACTGTACAAAAGGTACCTGCATAATTTTTGGCACTATAAAAGAAAAAGGACGTTTTTATTCAGACACAAAAAATTGTTACAATTGGTTTCGTCAAGAGTGCATAATAAGATGCACTTATCTTATTATGCACTCTTGGTTTCGTAAATGTTGAGTTTTAAATGAAACCTTTTCATGTAAGAAATTCGGTAAGTCGTATCAACAAATAGCAAAATTAATAAAAAAATTCAAAACAAATCATTATTTTAAGTTGTCTAGAAAAGAAAAATGGTATTTTTCTCTTCTGTGTTGTTTAAAATAATTAAAAAATACTATTTTAGACATAGTTTCTACACAAGTTACATAAATTCCTCAAATTAACAGCCGCAAAAAATGTATCTACATGCAGAATTTTTACATAATTTTCTTAAAAACATTCAAGTATGACATCTACACATTCAGTAGTAAGCACAAAATTACCAATAATATTACTCAAACTTAACTTAGGTGTGTGCGTGTGTGCATATGCAACCTATTGAACTTCACCTATTGCACCTATTGAATTTACGCCTTTGACAATGGGTGTTTTATGCAACGCAGTTCGATCGGCCCTATTGCCTATTGGACCAATCGCACCTATCGCTTATTGCAGCTATCACTGTTGATTCTATGCAACAGGCCCCTGCCCGGAAGGCGTCAGTATATTTATAAGGTTTCCGTTTGTCCGTAGGCATGTCTGTTTGTCCGTGAGCAAAAACTATGATCAACCAATGCTATTATTGCGGAGATGACTTGTACAGAGCCTGACTTGGACCTGGGGGTGTAAAGAGCTATAGCCGATGGTGAGGGGGTCCCTAGTTTCTACTTAGCTGCAGTCGGGGAGTATTGTGTTGTTCAGTTGTTGATACATGAAAATGAATTTACGATATTTAGAAATTTATTCTCCTATGCAAATTTGAGTAGGTCAAATTTCTAGTGTTAATGTAAATTCAAAATGAATTCCAAAATCGAATTAATGTTAAAGATAACGTGCCCAATCTAGGACCAACTGTTGGCTTCCTGATTCATACTCAAGACGTTCAGTCCAACCGCTTGTGGCGACTTAACTTGTCCAACTTTATAGCACATGAAGAAATTTAACAAAGCTAATCAACAGCACGATTTGATACCTACTGCAAAGTTTATAAAGTTATTATCTGACTCGTGATTCGAAAACCTCGACATACAAATTTGACCAAAAATGTCTGAACTATGAGACAAAATAGGTGGCATGATTTTTGTGACTACTCTCTGTACTCTTAGGATGGATTTCACAAAGGTGGTTTTATTAAATTATGGTTTACGTAAGTTTTCATATGATTTGCACATAATTTCATTACGAATTTCGTAGATTTTCTTAAACCATGGCTTTAGCTATTTCAAACCTGCAGCATAGCAGGTCTTTATTTTGCTGAAATTTCAACTAAGCTAAAACCATGGTTTAAGAAAGTCTAGGAAATTCGTAACGAATGAGGCGATATTTCGTAATGTGAAATTGTGTGCAAATCATATAAAAACGTACGTAAAACCATTGTTTAGTGAAACCACCTTTGTGAAATCCACCCTTGCTCGTTCTTTTCGCGAAATCGCGTGTTTCTTTTCGTCTCAGAGTCCAGCAATTTTTGCTCAAACTTTATAGTGAAGAAACCAGTGACGTTGGAAACACTGAACCTGCCTTAATTCGGCCTTGTTTCGCAACGCACTGGCTACAATACGATTTTAGGCTAAATCTCCGGGCAGCCACGAATACGAAGCGTTTGACGGAACGGCGTTCGATTACACGAACTGGCGTCCTGGCGAACCCAACAATTGGCGCTCAACTGACGAAGATTGCGTCCGTATGAAACTGACGCATCCACGGGGAACGTGGAACGATGTTCCCTGTCACACGTCGTACGCCTTGGCGGGGTATATATGCAAGAAATGTCCCCTCCCAAACGCTTGCCCCGAACGCTGGTTACAGTTTCAAGACAACTGCTATTTCTTGTCCGACAGCGTTATAACGCGTCAACAGGCTGCCATGGCCTGCGAAAATAACAGTTCCAATTTGGCGTCTATTCATAGCGACGCGGAAGTAGATTTTTTGCACCGCTACGCCACCCTTGCGGATATATATTGGCTTGGTAGAAAAACGAGCGAGAGCGAGGGTAATTTTAGAACTTTTTTCTTTTTTTAAAGCCAGAAATTTAGGTATCTTAAAGCAGGTGATAGGAAAAAAAGAAGATACCTTAGCCCTAGGCACTAACATCAAAATTTAAGTTTTGTGGAAAAACCCTTGTCGGCTAGCTATGACATGTTCCTTGAGAATCTTAGGCGGTTAAACTAGGGTTTACTTGATATCATATTGTTTATAGCTCCAAAAGCTCGTTCCAAAAGCACTGGCAAAGTCTTGGGGGTTGGAAAAGGAACCAGTGACCTTCTTTTTTTGGTACAACAAGAATGTTGACTCATGAAAAAACTCGCCATTTAGGATCCTTGTAGATCATTTGTAGATCATTTGTAGATCATTTGCAGATCTTTGTAGATCAGTCGTAAAACCTTGTAGATCATTTGTTGATCATTTGTACATGCTTGTAGATCATTTGTAGATCCTTGTAGATCATTTGTAGATCCTTGTAGATCATTTGTAGATCCTTGTAGATCATTAGTAGCTCATTTGTAGATCCTTGTAGATCATTGTAGATCATTTGTAGATGCATTTGTAGATCCTGAAAACGATCATTGGGACGACGGTTCTGCGATGGACTATCTGCACTCGATGGAGATCGAAGGATCGGGTCAATGCCTAGTTCTGCTCAAATTGAGAAGTTCCAATTCCGAGATTACAAATGCAGCTTGTGGCGATAATACTGCTAAATTTATTTGTAAAAAGCCCATGAAAATGAAAACATATCACGTGATGGAGGCAAAACTTCGGGAAAAACTACTGACCAATCACTCTGCGCTGCATCGGCCGGTTAAAAACGGTAATCTATTCGTTGTTTGCAAGCAGCCAGGTTCATACTTGTCCGTGTGTCCGTTTGTTCGTCAGCGAAAAGACACTAAAAATTAACCACAGTACCAACCAAAGTTACCTACTTGCTGCAGACTCCGGAGTCAAAGCCGAGTCGCTGATTCCGAAGTCAATGTGTATAGGTGGTAGGTATGTGTTACTTTAATTCTGGAATCAAGTTACTCCGACTCCGCTTTGACTCTGGAGAGTCAGTAGCAGTTAATTTTGGTCGGCACTGTAGCTTCCTGGTGCTGTTTTTTGCACTGTAACACTGTTTTTGCACTGCCTTACAAGTTGATCCTTCCAATTCAGAATAAGTACGGAGTACCTATTATTTTATCTTTACTGATATTTCGTTGATGGTCTTGGGTGAAAAGTTGTTTTTTTGAGGGGAAATTTAAATGTTCAACATTAAAATCGTTGAAAAAGAGAGTTTGCAAAAATGTGTGGTTTTTCAACAGAAGCTTTTTGCTGGTGAAATGTGTGATATAGCTAGTGAGTAAAGACGCATTCTACCATAATGCCAGTTTATGTATTGTTGTCTTACGGTAGTACGGTAGTGTTGTACCTATGTCGATGAGAAATAGGGCTTCAATACTTGGGGCTGTGGTGTAGTGGTTAGCACTCTCGAAGTCGGCGGGAGCGGCCTTGGTTCGGTTCCGGGCACCTAAATTTATTTCTTCCTTTCGAAAATGTGGTGTCATCTTCCTGTTAACACTTGATGCAATTTTAACTGTTACAGCGAAGGACAAAGTCAACATTTTTCTGGCCTTCATTTTGGAACACGTTGACGACGTCGATGAGGAAAAACAAATCGTGCGGCTTCACGGTCGCGTGGGTCTCGGCTGGCCCAACCCCTACTTCCAGTGGAACGCGAGCCAGTACGGGGGTGTGAACAAGATCAAGATCAGGGATATCTACAGCATCTGGACCCCGGATTTGGCGGTCTACAACGCCGTGATCGGGTCGGAGGGGATGTTTCAGCACGACTGGCATAACCATTTTGTGGTCTACTCGTGGGGTTATGTGACCGGCTGGTTAACCGCTAGTGAGTTTGCGACGGACTTGAGTTAAGTACCTGGAGTGATTAATGACAGTTCAGCAATGGTACAGTAGGCTCAAATGGTAGAGCGCTGGTCTGCAGACCTAGAGATGGGTGGTTCGAATCACCCCTGGGTCATCATATATAATGCTTATGAGGTGTTTATTGTCTAGTAAGATTTTGCTGTCTTGACGCAAAGATACAGCGCTAAATTACAAGCTTAATTCAATTTAACTTTCGAATTTCGTTTAACATAACCAAACTTTCAGTCGATATCATCAAGTTTTCGATGTTATTTGTTACCTGTTATAACTTTTTGCACATCAAATAGTAATTATATTCATTTCATACTATATTTCATATGTAGTCACTCTTGAAGTGACACCCCTGACGCTCCAGGGCTTTTTCACGAAGATGAGCACCGCACCAAAACACGCCAAAAGATAGTTATCTATCCACGGGTTACATTACCTACCTTTATATACGAAAGTACACTGATTTGATAATAAATTTATTTCAGCAATTGTTTTAAACTGCAAGATGGACATGAAAAACTATCCGTTTGACAGTCACGAGTGTCCATTGGCGTTTGGATCTTGGAGTGTTCTGAACTACGAAACGTTTGATATCCGGCAATCTTGGATGGCGAGTAACCTTCACTATTCCGGAAAAGAGGGGGAGAAACTTTCATCCAATCCGGGTCGAGATTTCGTCGGGGATTGGACAGTGGGGCCGATCAGTTATAAAAAGTATTACTGGTACTACGAGGTTAATTATGAGAAACCTCCCACCTTTGACAATATCGATAACAGCACAATTTGGCCTTTGATAGAGGCTAAATTTACTCTGAGTCGACGAGCAACTTTGTCGGGTCTTCTATTCTTTCTACCGATGATTATTGCGGCAACGCTAAACTTAACTGCCTTTTGGATTGCTGATCAGAAATTGGCAATTGCTCTGTTATTGCTGAACCTATTGCTGCAAGCAGTGTTTCTTGCAGACTGCGTTGACACAATTCCCATAAGCGGTGGATCGTATCCCAAGCTCATGCACATTTATGGCCTTAATTTGGCTTACAATTTGATTATTTTTGTATGTTCTCTTGTTATTTCTCTACTTGACGAAATGGACGTAAAAATAACCCTACCACAGTGGCTGAATAAATTGTCTGAGCAAAAACATTTGACGGAAATTTCCTTCGACATTGATTTCGACGAGAATGAAATTCGAGAAACGGACAAAGGCAAAAAGTCTTCTGCGATTGAGGTGAAAGATTCTATTTCCAAACTGAGACGACTTTCATTTTTTATGTTGCTTATTATTTACGGTATCTGCGTTATCGGTATTTCAGTTAGTTGAGTAGCTTTTGCACAAAAAATTGATTTGTTTATTTTGTCCTTCAGAATAAATTACATTTAAAATTATAAACTATTCTCATTCTGCCAAACTAATAAATTGCCCAAATTTGGTATGGTATGGGTGAAAATTTAGAAAATGAGTTTACAATACATTATTTTTTAGTCAAACATAAGTATAACTGCAAAATATGTCTGTTAGTATTAGTCAAGTTTTAGTAGTCCTAAGTTGTATAATGTATTTATTAAACATAAACTAAATGCCAGCAATATATAATTTATGCTGAATTGTACTATTAAATGGTACCATATCCAAATGTGAAAACTACTGCAAAAATCAGTCAACCCTTTATTGATTAAGCCCGGTTCATAGTTCTTACTTGTCCTTAAGGACACAAGGACAGAGACAAAGACAAATTTTGGTCAGCTGCTGTGAATAATTGACACTAATTCCGACACTATTGACACTCGCAGTGTAGAGTGTCTCCGTACTGTATAAGCAAGAGTACATAATAGCTTCTCACTCATATAGAAGAAGACTGAGACACTCTCCGGCCTGCCTGTGTTCTACCACAGGCAGATGCGCTGGTCGTTTCCAGGCTACATGTTGACATTCTATGCAACATGTGACTGGCCAATCAGCGCGTAGATTCCCTGCGTAACATACTTTAGTATATAATTGCTGATGCGTTGATAAGCATTAAGATAAGGATAAAAGCTTAATAACTCATTATTTATTCATAGTCTGCTTGCAAAAACATTAAAAAAGGTTTGTAAATACCTCTAGAATTGATTGAGAAACTTTTGAGATATAAACTTTTCTGAATTTCTTCAAAGTTTCTCAATCAATTTCGCTGAAAGTTTGCCAAAATATCGCCGAAAGTATTTGCAAACCTTTTTTAATGTTTTTCCAAGCAGACTATGAATAAATAATGAGTTATTAACCTTTATCCCTATCCCGTTTTATGATTGGAGGACGTGCACAGGCGTCTGCCAATCAGAGAATAGAAGCTCGCTTCTGATTGGCCAGTCACATGTTGCATAGAATGTCAACATGTAGCCTGAAAACGACCAGCGCATCTACCTGTGCTAGAACACAGGCAGGCTGGAGAGTGTCTCACTCTTCTTCTATATAGAATGAGACGCTATTATGTACTCTTGGTATAAGGACCCACCGCCTCTCGAGGTGAAACTAACTTACTCTGACAACTGGGAATGCGCGCGACTTCATGTAGGAGCGCGCAGAAACCAGTTTAGGCTCAATTTAGTAATTTCGCATTCCTCAGTTTGGAGGAATGCGATAAGAAGCTTAAGGAATGTCACGCCACACAAAAAGTGGTTCAGCTAGTATGTCGGGCAAAATCCAGTTAAGCTGGTCTGAGAAAACCAGCCCAGGCTTACGGGCAGCATAGCACCTCAACATGCCTGCAGGATTTTTTGCAAAATGGAGTGTGAAGGAGATATATATAGGGTTAGTAAGGGTTTTATCCAAAATTGGATTTATCGGATTAGATTTAACTGAATTGTGTCAATAACGCAGCGTCAGTTAAACGTAATTTATTGAAACTTGGCACACACTGAGGTGCCCTATACGAGCCATGTGGGGCCAAATTTCAGCCGGCTATTTTTATTTTGTGCTGCGCTATTAGCAAAACTAATTTAAATCTAATCCGTTAAATCCAATTTTGGATAAGGGCCTAAGACTGTGTTAAGTTGGGGACTATATTATTGTCTGAGACTATATAAGGCAGTGTACGTATGTATAGTATGGTACGCATGTTTATGAATAGTAGTAGTAGTAGTAGTAGTAGTTTATGAATATGTGGGACTGCAGGATTCTAGGAATTGACGTCTTACAAAAAAGGTTGAGCCACTTTATTTTTTGCTTGTTGCATAAAAATGGTAAGAGATAGCCCATATAAAGTATATATATATATATATATATATATATATATATATATATATATATATATATATATATATATATATATATATATATATATATATATATATATATATATATATATATATATATATATATATATATATATATATATATATATATATATATATATATATATATATATATATATATATATTCTTGATCCTCAGGAGCAGTAGAATTTTGTAGTGATCATCACTGGTCACTACTGGTCATTCTGACGGAAAAGTTACTGTACGCCCACTATATTCAAAACTAACATTTGTGATATATTGTAAGTTCATGTCCATTAGGAGAACGTTCGAATGAGCTATGTCTACTCAATGTCCACTCAGTGTCCACTTATTAACAGTTGAAGAAAAAGTGGTTTTTTGTTCCTAAAACAATTTTTGAATATTTTATCTGTCAAGTTTCCTTTCATTGTGTGGAAAGTAATCCATGCTATTTGTTCCGACTCGTTATTGTACTGTAATGTACTGTAGCCGGAATTAATACACCCGGTAAACTGACCACTCAACTACTAGTTGGGAAAATGGAGATATTTTTTACATGTTTTTTTAGTTAGGCAGCCATTGGTGTTTGGCATAACCATTGTACACCGGCTAAGTGCCTAAACCCAAAGTTGAAACCTCCCCGGCCTTCCGAGGTGCATTCACGTGGAGTTGTAGGTACAAGAATACTACAAATATTTAAATCAACAAATTTATCTAAATAAAATTTTGTAGGAAGGGTGATGATGACGGGAACATAAGCTGAACTCGTTGTCTTGTACAGAATCATGACTTGTCGAGCTTTTCACTAGATATATAGCAACTTTTCATAGGATACTTCGGTCCATATGACTGACGTGGTTGTCCTGAGTTGTCTGACATATGGGAGCGAATCAATCTGAAAGAAGTACCCTGTTTTTTCATACAGAAGGCAGAATATAGCCGCTACACTATTGTATGGCCGTGTATAAGGGGCGCTTACGAATGGCTCAAGCCTAGGCCGGAGAAGGTGTGTAAGAAGAATCCTTTCTCTCGTTTACCAAACCTCGAGGCAGGCAGAGCTTCCAAGTCAGAGTCGGGGTCTTTCGAGCGGGCCGGGGTTGCCGAACAGCGTCGGGACATGGGGCTTACCTAGAGACTTAAGGTGGTAGTAACGTTTTTGACAGTTTTGCAGGAGTAACACTTAACAACTTACGTTTAATTTTCAATCAATAATTTATAGTACGCATATTAATTTAGGAAACCATAATTTATTACGAGATAAATGCTTGCTAAAATAGCTTGAAACAATCATTTTTAATTTTCACAGAAAATATTTTTTTAGCCAGTTACGATAATTTTTCGTAAATTTTCTGTTTAGCTAAGCTAAAGTAGTAGCTAGTCAAAACGGCCGTTTATTAAAAAAAGAAAAAATGACACACGGGCATGTCAAAAACCTTCAATTTAGATGCCAAAACTTATCCTTCCGCTTTTCACATTTTGACA
This sequence comes from Trissonchulus sp. WLG1_4, assembly GCA_030248245.1. Classification (NCBI taxonomy): domain Eukaryota; kingdom Metazoa; phylum Nematoda; class Enoplea; order Enoplida; family Ironidae; genus Trissonchulus; species Trissonchulus sp. WLG1_4. The sequence continues at coordinate 63,276 of JASANF010007661.1, forward strand.
TTACGTCACATTTATGTAACCTTTCTTTTTGAACAAAAGTACATTACACAAAAGTCCGCAAAACTTGACAACTATTAAAAGGATTTTGTTCAAAATTTGGGATAAATTGGCACACATAGGCCTATGTGTCTACTTTATACTAAAATTTCAAAAATTTTGTTTGCTTAAATTTTGCGTTACATCAGTTTCATTCACAGAAATCTGTAAAAATGTACTTCCGTGGACTAAATCTCAAGTCTCAATATTGCAATCTTTTCATGCATTATTTTACATGTTTTTTAGACAATATCTGATGTGTGAATTTTTTTATTTGTAGTAATTTAGCCTATTTTGTGAAAAAATTAGATTCAAAATTTTGGATATTTTTCAAAATTCGAAAAAATTTAAAATTAAAGGTCCGTAAATTTTTTTCTGCATTATATAAATGCACCAAACTTAGCATTAAAATCAACCCTTGTATTGGCTATGTTGGTGGATAGAATGAAATTAGTTGGAGTTACACTGTCAATTTTACAAGCAAAACAAAAAATTCAAAAATTCACGAAATTTGACTACTTTGACAGTAGTGTCTGCTGACTAGCTTGTTACAGATTTAAGCTAAATAATGTGACTAAGTGTAGTTTCAGTTAAGTTCTTTAACGTGAAAAAGACAGCTGTTACATTCATTGAGTGAATCAAAACTTATAGCACGTTATAAAAACTGTCGAAAACGTAACTACCACCTTAAGGGGGGGGCTACCCAGGTCAAAATTCAAAGTTCTCCGATTTTGCTTATTTTCACATATGTTACTCCGCCAAGGCACCTCTACCTCAGATAAGATCAATTAAGCTTGAAGGTGCACTTTTGGTTCAGTGCGTTTGTCAGTGTATTTACATAGGCAAAAGTACGCCAAAAAGCCGAAACGTAGCCCTTATTTGAACAGTTCTAGCACAAACCACATTTAGCCAATCAGGCTGAAACTTGGCATAGTAGTAGCCCACATATATGCGCAAAATTGTATGATCCGGATGTTTGATATGTATTTTCAAAACCAAAATCGAGGGCGAAATGTGAAAAAATGGCCGATTTTTGGACCCGCCAAATTTGAGTGATTTTACATTTGACGTCATTGCTCAGACAATGGGCAAAAATTTGAAAAAATGGATCATGGAGGTTGAGATATGACGTTAGGCTATCGAATCATGTAAAAATCAACTTCGTCAGTGTTAACAAAAATTTCGAGTAAAGGGGCGCTTTGCAACCACAAAAAACTTTTTTGTGCGCCTATGATTTACACGTAAAATTGAATTTTTGGGAGCCCCTAGTGAAAAATTGGCGAAAGCATTGGTTCCAGTTTGTTACATCTGCGATGCGCCTTCCCTGGGGCTACATTGTGTGCAAATTTGAAGCGAATCGGAGAACCTAAAATTTGCACTTTTTCAGGCGCCCCCCCCCTTAAGGTGGCGCTCCGAATAACTGACTCTGGGCAGTAAAAGTTTTCAGTCACATTTTTAGGTCTTTGTTCTTGACGAACGGTTGTTCAGCAGTAAATTAGATTTCGTTTGGTATACATAACATGTAGTTTTGTTGAAATTAATTTTTTGACCTGAATTTTGATATGGCAAAATCTTCAAATTGATTTTCCAAAAAATTGTGTATGGCTTTTGTTACTTTTGATAACGGTTTTCCGCAGATAATAGGTGACTGCAACTTTTTAAAAAGTCGTTTGTGTAGGCAAACGTTCGTAAAAAAATTTTCAAATTACGTTGAGCGATATTGACAAAAATGCACTATTTTTCAAGCTAATTTTTCGTTAGCTACTTTCTGGCTTCTCCAACTTTTCTCAATGGTTATTTGCATTAAAAAATACGCTCTATTTTTTGACACTGTCGTTTGTGTGGGCAAACCTCAGATTTTTCTGATCGGCAATAGCCTTTTTTGAATCGTGATAGCTCTCCTCCATGTCGTTTTTTCATTGTGAAATTTGACTAAAAGTTAGAAACTAAGTAGATTCAGGTGTACCTTTTTCGAAAATGTTTATTTCTGTTTTTGGTGAAATTCTGCAGCGATTTCAAGTTGACCAGTTCTAGAAAAACTAGTGTATTTTGATGCAAAAACAATTGGATTAAAATTATAAGAAAAGATACACCTCGGCAACATAATTACCTACAGTTTAAACTATAGATCGTAAAATTTGAACAAAGTTTCGCTCAGTTATGCCGTTTAAAAAATTATGCTCATTTAGCGAAAATAGAAATTTTCAATCCGTGATAAAAAATCAGAACAAGGCAGCAGGTACGTGAAACTTACTCAGAAACAGAGCTTTGTAACAGGCTTCAATATATTTAAAAGATATTCATTCTAGCTAGAATCTACGTCAACTTATAAGATAATAAAGTTATGGAAGTTATTCGGAGCGCCACCTTAAGCGCAGCAGGCGCATGGACTACGAACGACAGTGGTTTTTAAATTTTTGAAAAAAATTAGTTGATTCAAACTGTATTTTTTGAATATAAAGTCTGTCAAAAGTTGATTCATATACACAAAGTGGCAAATGAAGTTAGCAGGATCATGTGAAAATTTTTTAGGAGCAAGCCAAGCCAACAAGCCAAACTACACAACAGGAGAATGGAAATTTGACAGTTTTGGCCACTTTTCTAAGCGCATGCGCAGCGCATAAACACAAAAATGAACATGAATAAACTTTTGCAAATTTTCTAGACCCAAAATGAAAATTTTTTAAATTGCTTATATTCTTGCCCAGATATAGAACTCGAAAGTTGAGTGTGAATAGACACTTTTTACTTTGAAACCGTATATTTCATTTAAGGAGGTAGTGTCGCGAAAGCAGTCTTGCTCATAGCCTGTGAAAATAGAACTTTTTGTTTTGAAGTAGTACATGCAATGAGAAGCTAGTCCAACGCTGTATGGTATCAAATAATTACTGCCAGACATCACACTATCAATATTGACAAATAGCTTGGACCAATCGTCATTAGCAAGCCAGACAGCACACAATAGGGACATAAATATTAGAAAAATCAAGCCAGATATCAGATTGGCCAGCTTGTGAAGTACACATCATGTGTGGACGCACAATTTTTTGCGACAAATAAGAAAAAATAAAATTGAAGGTTCGTTTTTCTTTTGATTTGAAAATAAGCGTCTAGATTTTCCACAATTTATCATTATTGCTGTTACTATTTTACAGTTTAAGTACACCTTCACAGTTCAAACTAGTATTAATCCACAGCCGCTACAGCAATCTGCACTAAATTTTGTGTGCATAAACTACAACATATGTGCTATTAGTCTGTGTAAAAAAACTAAACAGAAAAATTGATAAATATGACTAAAAAATGGAATGTGAATAGGTTTTTTTTTCGTCATTTTTCCGACTTTGAGACATTATTGCAAACTATATGCTGCACCAATTTTTCTGAAACTTGGCAAAATAATTTGCCTTTTGGTAGATTTTTAAAATATAGAAAGAACAATTTCTAACATTTTACTGAACAAGTTTTACAGTCGCGCAAATTCGACTGCTTTCGCGACACTACCCCCTTAATAATTGACAAATCATAAATTCGTGCATTTTGGGTCTATATAATTCACTTTTAAATATTTTTGCCATTTTTCGAATGTTTTTGTTATTTAAACTCTTCAAAAAGTGGCCAGATTTGAAAGTGCTCAAAAAAGCCAAATTGGTCTACTTTTAACACGTGCCATACAAATCATCTTTACAGTTGTACAACAAAATATTACTTAAATGTAGAAGAAAAGTAGCGCTTTCTAACGATATAAAGAATATGCTCTAAAGTTAATTAATTATTGAATAATAGCGTGTTGAAAAACACTGCACATTCGTTAGTACCACCTTAAACATACATTAAAATTTTCGGTGTTTTATTGATTGTGGTGTGAAATTTTTATAAAATAAAGCTGTTTTTTCCACGTGATGCTGGAATAAAGTGCGTGTTTTCGGCTTGCGATTTAAGGGGGTAGTGTCGAGAAAGCAGTTTTGCTCATAGGCTGTGAAAATAGAACTTTTTGTTTTGAAGTAGTACATGCAATGAGAAGCTAGTCCAACGCTGTATGGTATCAAATAATTACTGCCAGACATCACACTATCAATATTGACAAATATCTTGGACCAATCGTCATTAGTAAGCCAGACATCACACAATAGGGGCATAAAAGTTCGAAAAATCAAGCCAGATATAAGATTGGCCAGCTTGTGAAGTACACATCATGTGTGGACGCACAATTTTTTGCGACAAATAAGAAAAAAGAAAATTGAAGGTTCGTTTTTCTTCTGATTTGAAAATAAGCGTCTAGATTTTCCACAATTTATCATTATTGTTGTTACTATTTTACAGTTTAAGTACACCTTCACAGTTCAAACTAGTATTACTCCACAGCCGCTAAAGTAATCTGCACTAAATTTTGTGTGCATAAACTACAACATATGTGCTATTAGTCTGTGTAAAAAAACTAAACAGAAAAATTGATAAATGTGACTAAAAAATGGAATGTGAATAGGTTTTTTTTCGTCATTTTTCCGACTTTGAGACATTATTGCAAACTATATGCTGCACCAATTTTGCTGAAACTTGGCAAAATAATTTGCCTTTTGGTAGATTTTTAAATATAGAAAGAACAATTTCTAACATTTTACTGAACAAGTTTTACAGTCGCGCAAAATCGACTGCTTTCGCGACACTACCCCCTTAACTGATTTTCTTTTCAGTTATGCATCAAAATTGATTTTATTTTCAGTTAAGCGCATAAACTGATTTTATTTTCAGTTAAGCGCATAACTGAAAATAAAAATTCAGTTTTGCGTGTACCTGATTTGAGGAATTTCAGTTCAGCTGTGACCTGAAATATTGAATGCAGACATGTGCTTCCGTTAAGTGTGCATGTTTCTTTTTTTATGCATTTTAGCCACATATAGCATATATTATATTATATAAAGTGAAAAGAATATGATAATCCTTCAGTTTGGTAGCGCAATAGATAGCTGCAGTGCACATTATATGCGGCAACAAACAACCCAAACGGGACACCTTGGGTGCATCAAAAGGGTTCCAAGAAAAGTGACTAACCATCACCTGTGACCTGATCAGATTGTGGCATCCTTTCAGCTACGTGAGATTACGTCGTTAATGTGTCACTCGATACTTATTTTAGCTACTGTTTGATAATTGTGTGGGCTGTAGCGTACCGTTATTTTATTAGTGCTCTGGACTTTTAATATTAATATTAATATTACTATAAATAGGGGACCCCAAAAAATTTTAATATTAATATTAATATTAATAGAAGCGCGATTTTATTTTAATTTTAATATTAATATAAATAGTCAGTCAAATTTTTTTTAATATTAATATTAATATAAATAGTGTTTCTGATTTTATTTTTTATATTAATTAATAGGATATAATTAATAGCATATCAACTATCCTAAGCAAAATGATAATTATAATAATTCGGGTTTGAGTATACCAATAGAAAGATCAAGTTATACTTATTAACACACATATCCTCTTTAATCAAAATTGGTTCGAATTTTAAAAATTTTAAATTATTTTCACCAACTTCATCAAATCACTGCAAAAACGAACCAATTTAACGATGTTTTAAACGTAAGTTGTCAGAAGCACCGGTGGCGCAGTGGATTAGCGTGTGGTTTCTACGTAGTTTGATACGGTGAAACCAGAGGTACCCAGGTCGATTCTGGGCCAATGCAATATTTCATTTTTTTTCTTTTTTCATTTCCATAATGACAAAGATCGATCATTTTTGTAAAGTCACGTGTGATGTGCAATGCTTTATCCAGCCAATGGGATTGCTCAAAAACTATATAGATATGCAAATGAGTTTAAAAATTAGTATATAAGGGGGCAAAATAATGATAAGATCGTCAGTCTTGACTGACCAGCACTTTTTTTTGTGAACTGCGGCCTTCTAGGAGGAAGGTTCGCAGCTCAACCCACGGGATTTCGGCTTTGGCCGTTATCCTGTGGTTGGTGGCAGTTTTCAGCCAAAAAATGGTTGAAAGCTGCCTAAACGGTGAGTCCCTTTAAAGGTGACTGCTGTTGCTTTTGAAGCTACAGCTTTCTCCTTTAAAGGTGAGTGCAGTCAGCATTTGAAGCTGCTGCATTCTAATCTAAGGCTCACAGCGTAAGCTGCAGAAGGTTGTATAGCTTGGTGTGATCCTTTCAATTTTTGACTTAGTGTGTGTTTGATTGAGTGTCGATCAACAGGTTCAAAATTGATTTAAAATAAAAAAAAATAAGCCGCTTCTGAGTAGTGAGTAGCTACGTAATTTAGAACTTTATTGAGCAGTCAAATCTGAATAGACACTGATCTGTCAAATTTAACTACTCAGAAACGGCTCAATTTTTATCAAAAGTATTTTGGGGTTGTGTAGCATCGCAGCCTCATGTCACCCGTCACTTGACAGTTCTGAAAATTTCCTCACAAAGCCGTTATTTTCTGGTATCAAACGTTATGATTCCCGAAATCTCTTACAATACCTAAGGACTAACTACACAGTGTACCGAGTGTAATCAAAATGCTAATACTTGCACTTAGACTGAATTTATAAAATAATAATTGAACTGACTTAACTTGAATCAATCTGATCTGGTCGAACTAGTCTGAACTAGACGCACTAGACTTGTATAAATATTAAATAGAAGCTTAAAATTTTTTTCATATTAATTTTAATATTAATATAAATATGAATGGAATTTTCACGCTAAGGCTCAATAAAACATTGAAAAACACACAATTTTCAGGGATTATACAAGTAAGATTGCACGTCATTGACAAAATGACAGCCTAAACGACTGCCTATTCAAGCACTATTAAAAATACTATTAAAAATACAGCCATTTTTAATATTAATAGTGCCCATAAATTTTAGTATTAATATTAATATATATGTAGTGTACCTAATTTATTTTTAATTTTAATATTAATATAAATACCCAACCTAATTTATTTTTAATTAAATATTAATATAAATAGCGCAGCTAATATATTTTTAATATTAATATTAATAAAATAATTAATATTAAAAGTATTTTTAATAACGATTTTTAATATTAATATTAATTATTAAAATAACCGTAGCTGTAGGATGAGGCCTGAGGGTATCCAGGGGCTATTTGGATGTTTAAAAAATTACGTGCCGTAGCACGAAAATTCTAAATTCTTTCAAAATCTAGTTCTGACGTGATCGTTAATGAACTTTTAGAAATAATGTGGGCCCAAATGTTGTGTCCTACACTGTTAACTTTGTTGCAAATTTGCCAGCTTGGCCAAATCAACTTGGCCAACTTGGCCAACTTAAGTTGGCCAACTCAACTTAGCCAACTTGGCCAACTTAAGTTGGCCAAATCAACTTGGCCAACTTGGCTAACTTAAGTTGGCCAACTCAACTTGGCCAACTTGGCCAACTTAAGTTGGCCAACTCAACTTGGCCAACTTGGCCAGCTTAAGTTGGCCAACTCAACTTGGCCAACTTGGCCAGCTTAAGTTGGCCAACTCAACTTGGCCAACTTGGTCAACTTGAATATCCGATACTTTGACTATTTGAAATGAAGTCAAGTTCTAATCCTCTAGTTAATTTTTTCAAGTTAGTTAGTCAGTTAATGAAAATGAAAATTTAAAATGTAAACTTCGAGATTTGAACTTGACTTTATGTTAGTAAAGTAAAAATATGCCCTCCACCACCCGGTGTACAGTAACAGGATGCAGACGGATACTGTGCCAAGCTATGTACGAACTGTTGACCGAACGTATAAAAGTTTTTTTTGTCGATATAAACACGCTCTGATTTCTGTTTGCCTGCACGACCTGCGTGTCCAGCTTCGCCACCAGACATTGTAGGGAGGATTGAACAAATAAACGAACGAAAACCAGTATAGAATATTAATAACCTAAATAAAACGTGACAGAGGACTTTGTATATATATTCTGGGATATATACAATTTTATGCGCGGGGATAAGCTCAAATATAGGCGAAGCTGCCCTCAGACTTTAATGTCTAGGGCACCGCGTTGGCCCATCACCTTCCTGCAGCCAATTCATGTGCACGGGTCCCATCCCGTGTTCGCACAGAACTGGGGGCTCGGAAGGGGATGCGTCAATATTTGTTAGTAGGCAAATACTAAATACATATGAAAGCAAAAAAGTTCTGAAATAAATCATAGCACAGTATATACACAGTATATATAAAAGAAAAGCATCATGTTCTCATTTTATAATTTGCGGGCCAAAACCTAAGGGTTTTTTAAAGCCCGCCCACGTAGGAAGGGGGTAAAAAATTCTGTTCCAGACAAAGTGTAAAGTCGGCGTTTGAAAATAGGAAAAGACGAACTTTGGATAACATCGTCGGGTAAGCTGTTCCAAATATGAACTACTCTAAAAGCAAAGCTACTAAGGCAACGTCTTGTGTGAGCTCTCTTTGGATACAGTTTATCTCTGTGACCTCTGGTGTTAGCGTACGGGGCAAAAACAAAAAAATCATCAAACTCCAGATCAATGAGGCCGTGACAAATCTTGTAGACCAAACGCAAGTCTCTCAAGCATCTACGAAGTTCTAATGATTGCAGTCTACAATGCTGGAGGCGGTCGACATAGCTACAATCTGAAATACCAGCGATTCTTCGTGTAAAGGAACGTTGAATCGACTCAATCAAATCAATGTCTTTTAAATAGGTTGGCGACCAGATTTCACAATTATACTCTAGTATTGGCCGAATACGACTAGTAAATAGACGAACCATAAACTGAACGTCACGACAAACAAATGCACGTAGGATCATTCCCACTATCTGAGACGCTTTTACTGAAATTGTGGAGCAATGATGAGAGAAGCTGAGGTCATGAGAAACAAACACTCCTAAATCTTTAATAACAGGGACCGCAGATAATGGAGAAGTACCTAGCAAGTATGGGGAGTGACCGAAATGGGGAATACCCATCCCTATTTGTAGAATATGACTTTTATCTGGATGAATTGTCAACTGCCACGACTGGGTCCAGTCATAGAATGAACTTATATCCATTTGTAAGTTAGCAGATAAACCAAGGCCTCTATTAACCAACCCATACAATTTTGTATCATCCGCAAAGTTTATTATTTCAAATAGTGAGAGTATCAGATGTTCAAGTTGGCCAACTTAAGTTGGCCAAGTTGGCAAAGTTGAGTTGGCCAACTTAAGTTGGCCAAGTTGGCCAAGTTGAGCTGGCCAACTTAAGTTGGCCAAGTTGGCCAAGTTGATTTGGCCAACTTAAATTGGCCAAGTTGGCCAACTGAATTTGGCCAAGTTCGCCATTTCTAAGTTGGCCAAGTTGGCCAAGTTAGCCATTGAAGTTGGCCACGTTCGCCAAGTCAGCTGGCCAATTCGACCATTTTTAATAGCACAAGACCAGGACGGTGAGCCCCCGGATGAGCCCTCAAAATTTTTTAAAATAATTTTTAATGTCTTTTCAGATTCATTTATTTCTCATCATCCAACATTTAGGCAGAACAGTTAACAATTCTTCGAAACAAAACCAACTAACTAGTAACTACGTATATACATCAACTGATTAAGTTGGCCAAATTTGGCCATGTAGGACACTACACTTGGGCCAGAATTTGGACATTGGTGAACAAATTTCTATAATGTTGAAGCACAATAGGCCCGAGGCTTGTACCTACTTAGGCATCTAGAGGAATTAAAACAGCACAAATATATCTCGGTACTCGGTAGTCGGTACATTTTAATAAAACTGATCACAATTGTTATAAATCTAATTTATAGACATTAATATAATTTAAAAACCATAAAACACTTAAAAAAGTGGATTTTAAGTGATAATTTTGGATTCTACATTTTTTACAATTTTTACCGTGTAACTGAAATTAAATTCAGTTAAAGTTATTAGTTATCAGTTAAGTTAACTTAACTGACAACTTAACTGATTTAATTTTGCCTAAGTTAACTGATAACTTAACTGATTTAAATTTTGCGCAAATAACTTAACTGATAACTTAACTGATTTAAAATTCTGTAACTTAAACATCCCTATAATAAGGTGGCGCTCTGAATAACCGACTTTGGGCGATAAAATTTTTCACGTAAGTTTTCGTTAATTAACTCGAGAAGAAAAGTTGTTGCAAATTAAATTATCTTTTATTTGATGTATATAACGTCAAATTTAGTTCAACTTGAAATTTTAATCTATTTTTCAATGGGAAAAATCTTTAAAACGATATACCAAAAAATTCTATATGGCTTTTGGCACTTTTAGAAACAGTTCCTTGTAGCTAATTGCTAGTTGCAATTTTTCAAAAAGTCGTTTGTGTAGGCAAAATTTTCTAAAAAAATTTCCAAAATACGTTGACCAACATTGACAAAAATACACTATTTTTCAAACTAATTTCTCGTTAGCTACTTTTTGGCTTCTGAAACTTTTCTCAATGGATTTTAGTACAGAAAAATTTGCTCTATTTTTTGGAAAATACGTATGTGTAGGCAAACTTCAGGTTTTTGAAATTGGGCTATTGCGTACATTTTTTTAAGATTACTGTCAGCTGCAAAAACCGATCCGCATGAAATTTTGCAGACTGTTAGAGCAGATGTATACGGAGGTGCCGAACTGCTTGAATTGTAATTATTATGATTTGGCTCAATAATGATAGGCTTTTTATAACGTCACTTTTGATCGAAATTAAAATAACTAAAAATTTGTCGTCGGTAACGGAAATTCGACAAAAATGACACCTCGGCAAAATAATTTGTTTTTAATTCAATCTATAGATTGTTAAATTTGGTTGAGGCACCATTGAGCTACGTCATTTCAAAAATTAGTCACATTTTTCAAAATTTCAATTTTGGTGCAGTCATAAAATTTGCTAAAATGTACCGAGACTCATCAAACTTTGCAAAAGTGCTTGCCTGGTGTTCTTTTTGATTGCACTTAAGCAGAAAAGTTTGTATCAGCAAGAAACAAAAAAATTATAGCAATTTGATTTATTGGAAGTTACTCAGAGCGCCCCCTTAAGGTGGGCTCCGAATAACTTCCATAACTTTATTATCTTATAAGTCGACGTAGGTCCTAGCTAGAATGAATTTCGTTTAAATATATTGAAGCCTGTTACAAAGCTCTGTTTCTGAGTAAGTTTCACGTGCCTGCTGCCTTGTTCTGATTTTTTATCACCGATTGAAAATTTCTATTTCCGCTGAATGCGCATAATTTTTCAAACGGCATAACTGAGCGAAACTTTGTTCAAATTTTACGATCTATAGCTTAAACTGTAGGTAATTATGTTGCCGAGGTGTATCTTTTCTTATAATTTTAATTCAACTCTTTTGGTTCAAAATACACTAGTTTTTCTAAAATTTGTCAACTTGAAATCGCTGCAGAATTTCACCAAAAACAGAAATCAACATTTTCGAAGAAGGTACACCTGAATCTACTTATTTTCTAATTTTAAGACAAATTTCACAACGAAAAAACGACATGGAGGAGAGCTATCACAATTCAAAAAAGGCTATTGCCGATCAAAAAAATCTGAGGTTTGCCCACACAAACGACAGTGTCAAAAAATAGAGCGTATTTTTTAATGCAAATAACCATTGAGAAAAATTGGAGAAGCCAAGAAGTAGCTAACGAAAAATTAGATTGAAAAATAGTGAATTTTTGTCAATATCGCTCAACGTAATTTGAAATTTTTTTTACAAATGGCTGCCTACACAAACGACTTTTTAAAAAGTTGCAGTCACCTATTATCTGCGGACAACCGTTATCAAAAGTAACAAAAGCCATATACAATTCTTTGGAAAATCGATTTGAAGATTTTGCCATATCAAAATTCAGGTCAAAAAATTAATTTCAACAAAACTACATGTTATGTATATCAAACGAAAGCTAATTCACTGCTGAACAACCTTTCTTCAAGAATAAAGACCTGAAAACATGACTGAAAACTTTTACTGCCCAAAGTCAGTGATTCGGGGCGCCACCTTAAGGTAGCGCTCAGCAACAAAACTCATGTTTGGCGCTAAGTTCTTGCAATAAGTAGCAATACCACTTTAATTGCACATCAAAGAGAGTTCAAAAAACCTATTTACAATACAGTTCAGCACTTTAATGTGAATGTGTCAAATGTTATGACCATGTCGAATTTCCTATTCACACTAATTTTGTTTTTGACCTAACTCAGCGAAACTTCAACCGCCTTTTACAATCTTGGTATCGATAAAAAGATCTTTCAAAAATCTAGACGTCAAATGTCTTCGATTTTCGATTTCGATTATTGATATTTCAAAAAATCGATTTTTCAAAAATCAGTTGTGTTTGAGCGGCTATAAAAAGTGCTGAAAGCCAAAAATTAAAAATCGAAAAAATTCGACGTCTGCATTTATATTCTTTCTTTCATTGTGCAAAATTTCAACTCGATCCCAACCGGCAGCAGGGAGCTAGATCAAAAAAAAGTAGTCGACTTCGCTACGCAAAAATGTGAGGTTTGCCCACACGTTTCACTTTTTCAAAAATTAGACCTTTCCTAGGCTTGCATAGTTCCAAAAATTAAATCCATGAAAAAGTTACCAAAAGCCATATTCAATTTTTTAGGAAATTAAATCAAAAATTTGACATTTTCGAAGATTTATCATCTTTTTAGGTTTTCCATTTTTTATTTGCTCTTTTCGCGACTAAATAACTCAGCAAAGCTTTAAAGTATTCTTATGTTTAATACATCGTTTTAAAGCTAAGAAACCGCGTATTTCAGTGATACGAGTAATCATTTTATATTAAAACAAAAATTTTTATGCTACGGCTACAAAATCGTCCAAAAAATATTAAAAAAATTTTTATCGCAATATGCACATCAAATGAAAGCTCTTTTCATTCTGAACAAGTTTCCTGCAAGACATTATGGTCAAAAATGTCGCTGAAAAAAATTAAACGCCAAAGTCGGTTCTCCTGAGCGCCACCTTAAGGTGGCGCTCCTGAAATGTGGGTTTTGGCCATTATTTGAAAAACGCGCAAAATTAAACATGCCTCGTAAGAACAAAAGTTGTTCAGAAGTGAATTTTTTTTAATTTGATGCCCATATCACAAGAAAAATTTTTTTTGAAAATTTTCAACTTTTTGAACAAGAAAAATAGATTTTTTTTAGAAATCGCCTTACAAGCAAATGCATTTACACGTTTGTAATGATTTTGAACGATTGAAAAACACTAGCAGCTATGTTTTACTTAAACATACTTATAAATTTTTGGTGTTTTAATGAGTGTGGTATAAATTTTTTTGTGAATAACGAAGAATATTTCGCATTAAACCGAAATATAGTGCGTGTGAATACAAATGCAAATTTTCGTCTTGCGATTTTAAATATGCAACTCGTTGTTTTCGAGCGGTCGCAAAGCTTGATTTTGAGCAAATCGATAGTATATAAAAAATTTAGTTAAATTTACGTTTTTCGAAAATCTTGATTTTAGTGCTTTTCAATATATCAAGCATATCCGTGAAAAATGACACCTTGCGACCGCTCAATCACAATGAGGTGAGCAAAACGAGCTATTGATTGTGCAACAGCTAGTTACTTGTGAAGAGAAATCGCAAGCCTAAATTCCACTCACGTTTGATCTACAGTGAATGCTGATTTGCATCAATCAACTTCATTTTTTGTGTTTAGGCATACTTTTACACCAGCTTGCTATTGTGCATCTAAAATTGGCCCCAGACAGCCGTTTTTTGAAAAGTCACATTTCAGGAGCGCCACCTTAACATTGCGGGGGTTTGGGGGCGGCAGCGGTTTGAGCTTTTTTGAGGTTTTAACCATCGACATTGTATTGAAAACTGGGCTTTCACAGGAAAAAAAGAGTACAAAATTTATAAAAAATTTATACAAAAAAGTTTTGTATAAATTTTGTATAATTTTTGTATAAATTTTGTATAAATTTTGTATTTTTTTGTGCAATTTTTGTGCAAATTTTGTACTTTTTGGTTTTTTTATTTTTTTGCGCTACAAGCATTTTTTCCCGATTTTTTGACCATTTCCGTGTGAAATAGACATTGTTTCGCCATATACGCTCAATATTTTTATTTCTCTGAAAAAAATTTTCGACTGTTTTACATATTTTGTACAAATTTTGTACAAATTTTGTATGAGTTTTGTATATTTTTTGTATAATTCTTGTAGAAATTTTGTACATTTTTTGTACTTTTTAGAAAAATTTGTTTTCTGCAGTTTTTTTCATTCTTTTGACCGTTTCCGTCTGAAATAGACATTGTTTTGACAAATTACGCTTAGTTTTTTTTATTTTTTTGAATAAATTTTTTTCGACATTTGTACATATTTTGTACAAATTTTGTACATATTTTGTACAAATTTTGTACAAATTTTGTACAAATAAATAAGGAGATCAACGTTTTTTATTCAAAATTCTAACTGCAACCGGTCTGGTTGCAGCCGACAGCCTTGCTGGCAAAGTGCCAGACGCTGCGAACTTCTAGCTAGCTCAGCTAGCTAAAAACGTTATATGCTAGACCAGCATATAACTACAGTTACGTAATGCTGGCTAGCAGCATTGCGTAATACTTGTTTTCTTGACATTTAGCTGAAATGTCAAGAGTGTAAGATAAAATCAAATTTGGCACTTCAGTCAGACAGAGTCTGGCTCAAAGTCCTATAAAAACAAAGATAGTTTCTAAAAATAAGTAATTCCAAGAATTGGAATTTTGACCTTTCAAGCCATTGGCTGGAAGTTACAAACAACAAGTTGACATTTAACACCATTGGCTAAGACTTAAATTCCTTAAATTACTTCCGCGTATAAGGGGCTATATAAGTCAGTGCATTTGGCGAGAAAAGTCAGTCTGCCTACCGACCTTCTCGGTGTCCGCGACTTCATCCCTGACCTGTATCATGTTTACCCTTGCCCTTAACGCTCTCATGTCATGACCCCATGTTGTCTTGCTAATGTCTCTTTGTGCCCTATTGTTTTGGTTGTCTGGTCGCCCTGCTTATGTTGTTATGTTGACTAGAAAGAGGATGCCCCAATTTAGAAAGAATGAAAGAAATGGAGGCGCCGGGAATCGAACCCGGGCCACCTGCTTCGAAGTCACGCATGCTAACCACTACACCACAAGTTCTGTTGAGGTTGTATTCTGATGCTAAGACTACATTGTGGATGTGGCATACAGTTTTAGATACACAACGCTCACGAACCTGGTACTGGGAGTCAAAAGTCACGTTGACTCACAAGTGTGGCGGGTATTCACCCACTAGACGACTAAAGAATAGCACTTACACAGAATACTCGGTCACATTCTGGTGCCGTGACCAGGATAAGAAGTAACTTTTTTCACACTAAAACTGTACGAATTAAAGTGTCTACTAAGTTGTCTGCAGAAAAAAAAGACATTTCAAAATGCAACGTGACCCGGGCAGCGCCAGAGAGGCAAGATATTCTGAAGTCCACTTGGGGAGCAGTACGATTACCACCGGGAAGTGGGCTATCAGCCCAAGGCAGATTCCTAATTTTAGCGGAGATCCTGGTGATGATTTCGACGAGTTCCTCGGTACATTCAATCGAATAGTTACCGCAAATTACTGGAGCCCTGCTGACAAGGCTAAGATACTACCAGCATTTTTGCGTGGGCACGCAGCCGACGTATGGGAAGCACAGTCAGTAGAGATTCAGTCGTCTTGGTACCAAGTAAGTAGGACAATGAGTGAGCTTTTAGCTCACAAAATGGGTAGTTTATTAAGTTCTGAGTTACATCATAGGGTACAGAGAACCACTGGGTCCGTGGAAGATTGTGGCAGAGCCATTCAGAAACTTGCGAAGAAGGCATACGGAATGACATTCAAGGATCTGCGAAAGACCGGTTGGCAAAGTAAATTTTTGTGAACGGTTTGAATAAACACATCCGCGGATTTGTACTATCCGCGAGACCACCCACATTTGAGGAAGCACTGATTTTGGCAAAAAAACAGTGACTGGGGCACATCCGCAAGTCAACTGGCCTTGGCGCAAGCGCCAGTTAGCTCTGCTGAAACCACGTGTTGATGCAAAGACATTAACTCTCAATGTATGCAAAAAATTATATTATGTCTTCAAATCTAGTACGATTTTGCATCATTTTTACAGTTAATGTATATAAGCTGCAAAAAAACTTAAATGATACCAAAATTGACGAAAAATGACGAAAAAATACAGAACGCTGAAAATAAAATGTTTCAAAAAACAGGAAAAAGTTAAAATGCAGTTATTACAAAGTCAAGAGTCAAGACGCCTTTTTCATGTCTAGAAACGCGTTTTTGCCAAATCTACGCAAAACAATGAGATTACAAAAAAGTTACAAAAACATACAAAAATTACAAAAACATTACAAAAATATTACAAAAAAATGACAAAAAAGTTACAAAAAAGTTACAAAAACATTACAAAACGTTAAAAAGCAAATATTTAAAAAAGTAAAAAAAAAAAAATACAGCTATTTCGAAGTCAAGATGCCTTTTTTATGTCTTGAAATGTTTTTGCCAAGTTTGAATCAAAAAAATAAAATTTCTAAACAAGTAACTAAGTAATAAGTAACAATTTCTATAACTTTTGCTTTAGTCTCTTGTTTTGCTGCAAGAGTGCCTTGAATTCTGTACGACTGCTTAAGTTTCTTTGTTTTATTTGTGCATTCACAAACTTGACTCTAGGAGCGGAATTCTGGTTGATAAAATTAGAATCTGCAGTTTTCCTAATATTGGATTCAGTAAAATTTGGATACGATCGTGCAGAACCGCATCTATCACTTTCCTGAAGACATCTGGCCGCGGTCATGCCATGAACTGCCTCAGCTCTGTCCCGATCAGAATCTTGTTTCAAAATTTTTATTCTGTCCAGTAATTCGGTTAAAATTTCACCCTGCATTTTCAACTGGTGTGTTTGTGCTTTTGCTTGCTCTAATAAAGTAGACGTCATTGCTGCCAATTCAAAATATTGGTCTGTAGATTTGTGCACATGACATGCTGCGTGATGCTCGAGGTCATCCATTAGCTCAAAACCCTCCTGTTCTTTTGCCAAAAACAGTGCTTCCTCAAATGTGGGTGGTCTCGCGGATAGTACAAATCTGCGGATGTGTTTATTCAAACCGTTCACAAAAATTTACTTTGCCAACCGGTCTTTCGCAGATCCTTGAATGTCATTTCCGTATGCCTTCTTCGCAAGTTTCTGAATGGCTCTGCCAAAATCTTCCACGGACTCATTGGTTCTCTGTACCCTATGATGTAACTCAGAACTTAATAAACTACCCATTTTGTGAGCTAAAAGCTCACTCATTGTCCTACTTACTTGGTACCAAGACGACTGAATCTCTACTGACTGTGCTTCCCATACGTCGGCTGCGTGCCCACGCAAAAATGCTGGTAGTATCTTAGCCTTGTCAGCTGGGCTCCAGTCATTTGCGGTACCTATTCGATTGAATGTACCGAGGAACTCGTCGAAATCATCACCAGGTTCTCCGCTAAAAATAGGAATCTGCCTTGGGCTGATAGCCCACTTCCCGGTGGTAATCGTACTGCTCCCCAAGTGGGCTTCAGAATATCTTGCCTCCCTGGCGCTGCCCGGGTCACGTTGCATTTTGAAATGTCTTTTTTTCTGCAGACACCTTAGTAGACACTTTAGTTCGTACAGTTTTAGTGTGAAAAAATTACTTCTTATCCTGGTCACGGCACCAGAATGTGACCGGGTATTCTATGTAAGTGCTATTCTTTAGTCGTCTAGTGGGTGAATACCCGCCACACTTGTGAGTCAACGTGACTTTTGACTCCCAGTACCAGGTTCGTGAGCGTTGTGTATCTAAAACTGTATGCCACATCCACAATGTAGTCTTAGCATCAGAATACAACCTCAACAGAACTTACAGACTTTATTGGAGAGGCACAGCAGGAAATTATAGCACAATAATTGTTGTAAAAATGAGAATTAGGTCCTATAAGACTCGGGGGCTGTGGTGTAGTGGTTAGCATGCCTGACTTTGAAGCAGGTGGCCCGGGTTCGATTCCCGGCGCCTCCATTTTTTTCATTTTTTCTAAATTGGGGCATCCTCTTTCTATTCAACATAGTGGCGATCGTGACAGGACGGAGAGGATAGGGCCAGGTCCTCAGGACAGCCCTATCCCCGAACCGTCTTTGGAGGTGGGTTAGGAGCCCCATGCCCTGGGTTGAGGTTGGCACTTCAACCCTTACGGTACTCGAGCTGTGTGCAGTATGACTGTGTACATAGTTTCTTTCTGGTATGGTCCCTCGGTTAAGGGGATGCCGAAAAACCCTCGGTTTCGGTTAGAAGTAAACCTGAGAAAACCCTCGTTTTCGGTTAGGGGTGAACCGGAGAAAACCCTCGGTATTGGTTGGGAATCGTTGTGGGTAGATCGAGAAACCCTGTGATTGCGGGTAAGCCAGGAAACCCAGGAGTGTGGTGTCATTGAAGTAGGCTTGGAGGTCTACGTGTGAATGTGCTCCGCCCTTGAGGCATCCGGAGCGTGAGTATCGGCAGAGTATCGTTGCAGGGTCGCAACGATGTTCGAAGAAGGGACCCTGTTTTAAAAATGAGAATTAGGGCCTATGAGACTCGGGGGCTGTGGTGTAGTGGTTAGCATGCGTGACTTCGAAGCAGGTGGCCCGGGTTCGATTCCCGGCGCCTCTTTTTCTTTCATTCTTTCTAAATTGGGGCATCCTCTTTCTAGTCAACATACCAACATAAGCAGGGCGACCAGACAACCAAAACAATAGGGCACAAAGAGACATTAGCAAGACAACATGGGGTTATGACATGAGAGGGTTAAGGGCAAGGGTAAACATGATACAGGTCAGGGATGAAGTCGGGGACACCGAGAAGGTCGGTAGGCAGACTGACTTTTTTCGCCAAATGCACTGACTTATATAGCCCCTTATACGCGGAAGTAATTTAAGGAAATTAAGTCTTAGCCAATGGTGTTAAATGTCAACTTGTTGTTTGTAACTTCCAGCCAATGGCTTGAAAGGTCAAAATTCCAATTCTTGGAATTACTTATTTTTAGAAACTATCTTTGTTTTTATAGGACTTTGAGCCAGACTCTGTCTGACTGAAGTGCCAAATTTGATTTTATCTTACACTCTTGACATTTCAGCTAAATGTCAAGAAAACAAGTATTACGCAATGCTGCTAGCCAGCATTACGTAACTGTAGTTATATGCTGGTCTAGCATATAACGTTTTTAGCTAGCTGAGCTAGCTAGAATTTCGCAGCGTCTGGCACTTTGCCGACTCTGACACAAGGGGGCTGGGCAGTCTGGGAAAGGTAGTCCGAGTTAACAAGAGTAAAGATGGGCAGTCAAGGTCCGCGGTAGTGGAAATCATTGGGAAAACACTACATCGTCCTATCTGCTATTTATACCCGATGGAATTATCACAGAATTCTGTTGTTTGTTTGTTTTGCTGGAATAGTAATGGATGTTGATTCAGAATTCTGTGATAATTCCATCGGGTATAAATTGCAGATAGGACGATGTAGTGTTTTCCCAATGATTCCCACTACCGCGAACCTTGACTGCCCATCTTTACTCTTGTTAACTCGGACTACCTTTCCCAGACTGCCCAGCCCCCTTGTGTCAGAGTCTCGAACCAAAACAATGTCCCTAATTGAAGGTACTCCAAGGTAAACTTTGGCGGTCATTTGGTCTTGGATTTTGGGTCGGTCTTTCTCTCTGAGGGAAAAGAGATATTGAGTTTTCCAAATTTTCCAAAAGCTTTCCATATGTTTCTGACCTTTCGTCCATTTGTTCAAAAAAGATTTCCGCGAAATATTCCCCCCACAGGATAATCCGGGTGGGATTTTTCACCCAAGGGTAGTTTGACGTCTCTGCCTTTGTGACTGCCCAAAAAGTCCACAGGCGTCAGAGCAGGCCCGGATTCGAGGTCGTCCCCCACATAGGTCAAGGGTCTTTGGTTTACCACATTTTCTACTTCCACTATTAAAGTCTCTAGCTGATTTCTGCTTAGACTTGGACATCCTAGACTCTTTTTGAACGCCATTTTTACAATCCCCACTAAACGTTCATAAAATCCCCCCATCCACGGAGCCTTTTCAGTTATAAAGCTCCATTCTATCCGTTGATTAGAACAAAAGCTTTGAACTGAATTGTCATTCAAAATTTCACTGAAACAGAAATCTATGGTTTTTTTGACAAGCTTAAATTGGGAAGCGTTATCTGAAATAATCTGCTTAGGCACTCCTCGACGGGCAATAAAACGTCGAAAGCACAGCAGAAAATTTTCACTTGACAGGTCATCGGCCAATTCTAAGTGAACAGCTCGTACTATCATGCAAACAAAGAGGCACCCCCAAACTTTCTTTGTACTGTTTTCTTTTTTAACATACATTGGCCCAAAATAGTCTAGTCCACAATGCGTGAAAGGCGGGCTTTCTGTCACACGACTTGCTGGAAGTGCTGGGCTTTCCGGGTAACAGTAGGGTCTTGCTTTGTATTTTCGGCACTTCACGCAGGAGCAAAGTGTTTTTCTAACTGTAGCTCTTCCTTGTGATATCCTAAACTTCCTTCGTAGACAGGCTAGAGTTTGTGAAACTCCAGCATGGCACATATTTTCATGGCATTGCTGAATCAGTAGAATCGTCAGGTGCGATCTTTTCGGTAGGAAAATGGGTTCGTACGTGCACTTTGGTAACTTTGCAAACTGTAAGCGGCTGTAGCAATGAGCCAGGCCATCTGTATCTATAAATATTTGAAGTTGTCTTCTCGTGTTTTTCTTAGATTCAGGGTTGTTACTAGCATTTCTGAAGTATTCGTCTTGTATGAACTTGATCCATCGGTTTTTTGCTTTTTCAAGCTTCCACGGTTTCAACTGGTGGTTTTTAGACCGTTGTTTTTTTTGCATTTATCAACAAATTGCGTGCAAATTGCGGTAGTTTTCATCAGTCGTATAGCACTGGAACAGTTTTTCAATTCGATGCCAAATGGTGGGAATAGAGCGCATGGTGTGTATTTTTGTTGGTTAGTTTTGTGCGGTTGTTGTTCAGAATTTGCAGTCGTTAAGCTTACTTCATACAAAACTGGAATACCATTTGACCGTGGCTGCACATTTGCGAAGCTGTGGCACGACCACTCTAATGGACTTAAGCTGGCCCATGGTGGTCCGGTCCACCAGAGACTGCTATCTTGGAGCGATTTTACTGAACAGCCTCTTGAAGCTATATCTGCTGGGTTCTCTTCTGATTTCACATATCCCAACTTTACTTTGGGTGCCGATCTTAAATCCCGTAGATGATTTTCGACGTAGCGATCCTGCCGCTTATCATTATGGATCCAATTTAACACGCACTTTGAATCGGTCCGTAGGTAGGTTTCTGCAATAGGTCTTCTAAGCTGATTCCTTACGAAGTTGACGCAACGTATTCAAATCAGCACCGCTAAAAGTTCTAGTCGTGGAATAGTGAGCGATTTCTTTGGGGTGACTCGAGACTTTGCAAATATGATGTTTGGTTGTCCGGTTATTCCAAACTTCTGGGCCCAATTTATCGAAACAAAATGTTCGTCATCAGAAATGTTCGTCATCGAAAACGTTCGTCATCGAAAATTTATGATTGATCGAAACATTTTTGATGACGAACATTTGCTTTTTCGATGACGAACATTTGCTTTTTCAACGGCGAGTTCGTCATCGAAAAAGCAAATATTCGTCATCGAAAATGTTCGTCATCGAAAAGTTCGTCATCAAAAATGTTCGTCATCGAAAAAGCAAATATTCGTCATCGAAAAAGCAAATGTTCGTCATCGAAAAACCAAATGTTCGTCATCGAAAAAGTAAATGTTCGTCATCGAAAATGTTCGTCATCGAAAATGTTCATCATTGAAAATTTTCATCGTTCGAAATTAAATGAGTCGCTCTAAGTTTAAACATTCTGAATTAGAACATTTTCATTAAAGTCGAAATTCTCTAATAATAATAATAACTACTACTAACTACTACAATACTACTACTACCTCTAAGACTACCTAATACTACTAAAATTGAGGTACAATAAAGTATTGAATTTCGTGGTTCTGTCTGCTGTCAATAGATAGCGGCAAACTCTCAAAGTTTAATATTATTTTGTTTCAACATTTCCGCAACATTAAACAAAGTTTTAAAAAAACTTTACATAAATCATTTTGCCGAAAGAGAACTACTTTAATAAATCAGAAAAGTTGAAAAACTGGTTGTGATTTCACAGAGCTCGGTTCATATACTCGCCCTTGTTCTTGTCCCTATTATTTTGTCCTTGAGCAATTCCAAGATTAGTTGGCCAAATATACCGATTTTTGGCATGAAGATGTTTGACATCGATTCCAGACCAAATACAAAAATTATCTAAAACGCTTCCATTAATTTTTCGCAGCAGCTGACCGAAATTTGCCCTAGTCCTTGTCTCTCTGTGTTCTTAAGTCTGAACCGGTCTTAAAAATTAAGTTAATTAAATTAAATTACTTAAAACCAAATGTTTGAAACGGCCAGCCAATTTTCTTTGTAGTTATGGTCGCAGATATAATTTATTCAAATAACAGTTATTAGGGTCGATTCATACTTGAGTAGAGCATAGGTACGGACAAAGCCTGTATAATCCGTTCTTTTTAACTCTTAACCCTTTGATTCATAATGTTGCTTCAGAGCAACAATTGGCCCTATCTCCTACAAATGAAACATGTCGGCCTGATGTTTCACAAAATCATGTCCTTCATGAGGATGCCTTAGGTATCCGAGTGAAGCGAGCAGGTGGCCGAGTGGTCTGGCGTGACAGTACTGCCACAACGTTGTCTCTGGGAAGCATGCCCAGTCTGTGGCAGCAGATCAAATCCCAGCCAGAGCTTGGACTTGGTGCAGTTTAGAAAAATTCATGAAGGAACGGGTTAACTTTTTAAGGCAAACGCACATAGCTTGGGCCAAAGGTGCGATTCATATTTTTGAGCAGTATGTCCGTATGCCCGGGAGTTTCGGCTAAGTTGAACTGAAATTAACTTTGCCGGGCAAATACATACGGACAAAGTGAATAGTGCGGTTTAGTATATATAGGTGAACGGAACTTATGGCTGACGGGCAAAGTGGCAGACGGCTGTACGGGCGAAGGTATGAATTGAACAGCCGTTTTGCCGCTCTGTCGGCCCCAATGTTCATACGGCAGTACCATTATTTTAATAATTAATATTAAAATTGTTATTAAAAATACTTTTAATTTAAATTATTTTATTACTATTAATATTAAAAATAAATGAGCTGCGCTATTTATAATAATATTTAATTAATAATAAATAAGGTTAGCTATTTATATTACTATTAAAATTACTGCCAGCTGCTTATGTACCTAAAGATGTTCGCAGTTGAAATTTTCAACGGAGGTACCGAGCTCCGTTGAAATGTTCGTCATCGAAAAAATTTTCGATGACGAGCTTTTGTTATTTAGAACATAATAATGTTCTAAAAAACCAAAGCTCGTCATCGACAAACTTCTCGATGACGAACTTTCGATAACGAACATTTGTCTTTTGATAATTTACCGTTGAAAAAACAAATGTTCATCATCAAAAATGTTTCGATCAGTCCAAAATTTTCGATGACGAACATTTGTCTTTTCAGCAACGAACATGTATTTTCGATGACAAACATCTGCTTTTTCGATGACGAACATTTGCTTTTTCGATGACGAACATTTTTGATGACGAACATTTGTTTTTTCGATGACGAACATTTTTGATGATGAACATTTTCGATGACCAACATTTTCAATGACGAACTTTTGATGACGAACATTTTCGATGACGAACATTTTGTTTCGATAAATCGGGCCCTGGTAAACTGTTGCCGCATAAGCTTTGGCTTAGGCATCGGTGAAGCAGATTAGAAAGAGAGGGTCGCTGTCGTTGTTTTTTATTCGTCCTGGTATTTTGACTTCATTGGAATGCTTTTAATTCTTTAGCAAGTTGGTCCCACTGAGACGATGTTTTCAGATCTAAAGGTTCATCCCAGTCGGCTGCTGTACTCCAAATTTGATGTAGTAAAATTTTGGCTTCCACTAACGTCGGACAGAGCATTCCAAGTGGGTCAAAAATGGAAGCAATATCTGTCGTTTTGTAACTGGTGAATCAGATTTTACTTTGTGATTCGTATTCAGTGTGTCAGACACTGTGTCCCACACAATTCCCAGCACTTTGATTATTGTTGAACCGACGCGGTCACATTTCGGTAGCGTTTTCAAAAAACTTTGGTTTTTAGACTGCCATTCACGCAGGTTTATCCTTGCTTCGTTGAAAAGTTCTTTGGCTTCTTGATAAAAGTGGCGTGGATCATCGTTCTCGTTGGTTCCAGCAACCATATTATCGACGTACATATTACTTCGTATGGTTTTCGCAACATTGCTTTCATATTGACTTAGGTGGTGATCGATTGTTGCTGCCAGTAAAAACGGACTGGATATCACTCCAAACGGTATTCGGCAAAATCGCATGATTTGCAGGTTGTTGGCCATGGTAGGTTTGGTCGGTTCCTTCAGCCAAAGGAATCTGGTTACATCACGGCATGCTCTTGTAAACCGACTTGGAGAAACGCCTTCTCGATATCAGCAACTAAGGCGTGGTGGTAGAGTCGAAACCGTATGAGCAAACCGCACAAGTCCTCAAGCAGAATTGGTTCTCGATGAAGACATTCGTTGAGGCTGCTGTCCGTTTTTTCAATTTTTGCGGATGCATCGTAAACAATGCGGACCTAAACATGATTACCAAAGCGCTCCTTCAGACTACTAACTGCTACAGCATAATTTTTATTGGTTTGTTGAAGACCAGCAATCGAATCAGCTGCCTCCCCCACTAGTGTAGCCTTAAGATACCCAAACTTGGTCACATCAGATATATTGGGCACATTATTAATGGCGGAGCAAAAATTGTCTCAAAATTCTCGCCATTTCAACAGGTCGCCCCCAAAACTAGGAATTTCAAGAAGAAGTAACTTAGGACCTTTTCATAAAAAGATTAAAAATATTAAAATTAATCAGCGATATTAAAAATATTAAAAGTGTTTAATCACGTTTTCATAAAATCAAGATTAAAAACTCACGCTGCAATCAATCCATGAATTTTTAATATTTTTAATCTTCACAGCTGCAACTGAATTTTAATGTCGTTTTCATAAAAAAGATTTATTTTAATCTTTGATTTTTAATCTTTTTATGAAAAGGCCCTTAGAAGTGGTCATAGGGGCAGTCGGCAGAGTCCATGTGGCGGAAGATGATCGCCGGTCTGTATCCCCCCGGTGAAGACTCAAAAGTTCGCTGATCTGACTTTCTAGTGAGGGGGTATTTGCATTAGCTGAATTACTCTCCCTTAGACGTTTCAGAAAAAATTTTAGATCAGTGAGAGTCTCGTCACACTTGGTGATTTGCAATTGTACCTCCTCTGCCTCATTAGCACACAGTTCGTCCAGTTCCGGGTTATCTGCGGCAACAGTCAGTAATTTATCCCAAGTCACCGTGAACGTTTCCAAGTCTTTCCCCAGGTTGGCCTCCAGTCGTTCCACATCACCCTCCAGCTCCGCTTATAATGTTGATCGACAGGGGTAGGGTTCTGCGTCAGACTGATGGCACGGTCTACCTTTGTCTGGATCTCCCGTTTCTGGATTGTCCGTTGACGTCGTAACGCAGTTGCCATGGTTGGTCGTCAGGGGCTTGGTTAGGCCGTGCGAAGAAACAGGCCTTTTATTGGTATGAAGTCCTTGCGAAGAAACAGGACTTGCTTGGTCGCGACGGTCTGGTCTCGTAAGGTGAGGTAGGTGGGTCAGCCCTTGCGAAGAAACAGGTCTTTGCTTTGTTGTGGTGGGCCGTTATTGTAGGGTGAGGTAGGTCGGTCAGCCCTTGCGTAGAAACAGGGCTTTGGTATTTGCAGAGTGTGCGGTGATAAGCAGGCCTAGCGAATAGACGCCTCTGCTACCATGTACGGACAAAAAATCAAGCCGTCATATTTACTGTTATATATAGCTAGTACCATTCATTACTGTAAAAACATGCCACCTTTTTTGGCTAGCACATGAGCTGAACTCACTTAGTACTTTTTTCTAAGTGAGTTCAGTTACACAAATTGTCAAATTACGCGTGTAGCGTCACCCTGCTGACATTCGCAAATTACAATTCAGTGACCCTTTTCTAGCCCCAATCTGCAAATATCTAGAAAATAAATCCCTTCCAATTTCCATCCGACCCTCATGGCCGCCACCTGATAAAACAGCAAGCCAAACTCTATACTCTGCGTGACACTTTGTACTATGTTAGCACCAACCCCACCCGGTTGAAACTAGCTATTCCCGAATGCTTACAGCTAGAGTTCTTTCACTACCAACATTTCGCGGGCCGGCCCGCTACCGGACCGCGGGCCGGTGGAAATTACAGGCCCGCAATTTCGCGGGCCGGGCCGCGGGCCGGGCCATGTCATAGCAATTGCGCGCCGGGCCCTGGACACGACTAACACTAATTTGCATAGTCGTATGCGCGCATTTGGTGTAACATTTCACAAGACGTACACTATAGCAAGCAGCCTTAGCGGCGTGACAAAAATCAATATCAGTGCAGCCCGGCCCGCCACCGGTCCGCAGCCCGATCCACAGCCCGGCCCGCAGCCCGGCCCGCAGCCCCGGCCCGCCACCGGCCCGCGGGCCGGTGGAAATTACAGGGAAGCAATTTCGCGGGTCGGGCTGCGGGCTGGGCCGCGGCCCGGCGCGTGCCACCGGCCCGCGAAGAGTTCTACTTACAGCATCATATTCTGGTTGATTTTCATGATAGTCCCCTTAGCGGTGGACACAGAGGATTTGACAAAACTTACGAACATTTGCACGGTAGATATCACTAGCCCTCAATGCGACCTGATGTGAAGGCATACTGTAAAGCGTATAACGTGTGTGCAATGAAAAAGGCACCCCAACCGGCAACACGAGCACCTTTTACCCCAGTTATTGAATTGGTACGTTTTTCCCGTATTAGTGTAGATGTTGCAGGCCCCCTACCCCAAAACCCTGAAACGAAACCTTTGTATTCTTATATTTATTGACAGTTTTACGAAATGGTGTGAAGCTTTCCCAAATCCCAATTATTGACACTAAATCTGACACAATCGCAAATGTTTTTGTCAATGACATAGTTAGTCGCTATGGCCCACCCCGAACACTCCGTTCCGATAATGCGCGTTATTTAACCTCAGAGACTTTCACCAAAATTTGTAACCAAGTTAACATCTTGAAACTAAGCAGTGCACCAAACAGGCCCCAAACCCTAGGTCAGATTGAAAGACAGAATAAAACTCTGAAAAATATGTTGGAAACCTATTGCTCAATGCACCAAGAAGAATGAGACATATATCTACCCTTAGGCCGAGTTTACATTGAGCTTTTCTTCAGCTGCTCGGGCAGCTAAAAAAACCGCAGCTTTTTTTGCCATTTCCGGCTTTTTTTCAGCTGCTCGAGCAGCTGCAAAAAAGCCGAAAACGGCGAAAAAAAGCTGGAGCAGCCGAAAAAAGCTGGAACTGCAGCGTTGTCATGACAACGGAGCAGCTAGTCTATAGCGACCGCCATACTTTTCTGCTTTTTTTAGCTGCTCGAGCGTTTTTTCAGCTGCTCGAGCTTTTTTTAGCCCGCCATACTTTTCTGCTTTTTTTCAGCTGCTCGAGCGTTTTTTCAGCTGCTCGAGCTTTTTTCAGCTGCTCCAGCAGCTGAAAAAAGCCGAAAACGGCGAAAAAAAGCTGCAGCTTTTTTTCAGCTGCTCGAGCATCTATAAAAACTCAATGTAAACACGGCCTTATTACTATTTGCATATCGTGCTTCTACTCACCAATCTACTGGAAAGTCTCCTTTTGTTTGGACGTGATCCTACTATTCCCTTAGATTTGGTGCTCCTAAATCACATTATTATGCTTATGCTGAATATGATGACTATTGTCGTGATACATGTAATGCGTTAAATGCTGCCTGGAATTTTGCATCTCAATCAGTTGAAACCGCTCAAATGCACCAGAAATACTATTATGATAAAAAAATAAACGTCACAAGTGTGTATGTTTACTCCCCCACTACGAAACCAGAAATTTCCCCTAAACTTTCCAATAGTTGAGACGGTCCTTACCGGATTACAGCGAATAA
>JASANF010007662.1:0-13001 GCA_030248245.1 Trissonchulus sp. WLG1_4
GGTTCGCGGTATAACATATATACCCAAAATTTTTGACCCGAACTAACCCGCACAACCCGCGGGTTGGAAAATCTCAACCCGACCCGACCCGACCCGACCCGACCCGCACCAAACCGACCCGATTGCGAACTCTACTTCGAATCTAAGCTTCAAAATAAAACTTTTTTGAATTTAATAAAACTTTATGGCTTGAGAAAACAAAAACTACAATGCCTATCAATAATTGCAAAAAAGGACTCTAGACATTTTAGTTTTCTTCATCTTCAATATGAATTATGAATATAGACGGCACACATAATCAGCAAGTTGACACTTTCGAGTACATGACGTATTTTTTAGTATAATGAACTCGTATGCGTTGCCAATGGAACTACGGCAATAAATTTCATCACCATAGTCTAAAGTGACCTACTGTCTTTCAATATGACCGCTAATACATTCAAACTACAGTACAGAAGCTACGTAAAACGAATATATAACATAACGTCTTGTCACTTATTTTCGAGCGTTTTTAGTCAAAAATGGAGGTAATATGCTTCAGAGCTTATAACCCTGACTATAGGTATAACAGTGCCAAATGAAAATGCCTCTTGGCGTCCAAATTCCGACCATAGACGCGTCGGATGACATAACGACGTCGGAAATTTTGGCGTCGGCCGACGCGTCGGAGGCATTTTCATTTGAAATGGACTGTACATGTGTACGTTTTTATAAGCACGAATTTTTCATAAATTTAATTTTTTGGCAAACTAATTTCAATATAAATATGATAGTTGAAATTTATGTAGGTAAATTACTCATGATTTTTGATACTTGAAAGATTTAAATATGTACCTATGATATAAATGTGATACTTCGAATATAGATATGTCACTTTAGATATATGATACTTTTGAAAATTTGGATGATATAAAAAAAATTATGATGTAAATATATACAATATCTAAATATGATACTTTTGATATTTGATACTCGGGAAATTTTTAAATGAGATGAATATGATATCGAATGATTATTATATGACACCTATTTTAAATATGATACTTTTGATACCAGTTTTAATATTCGTACCGATATCGAAATTATTATTAATATCCAAATATCATATTTTTATCAAAAGTATGATAGTGAGCAATGCTACTAAACAATTTGTTGCCAAGTTCGTCTCACAGTAGTGTTTACAATGGAGTAATTTTTTACAAAAAAATATAAAAAACAACAAGTAAGACAAACGTTATCATTGTATTTAAATTGTTAAAAGTATATGACGTAATTCCTCGAGCTTTTTGTAATATTGTAAGATGTGCCAGGTTTGGGAAGGGTAGTTATACTTATTAAATAACCTAAAGTGTGTTACGCGAACGAAATCTACACTTTAATTGGATAATTTCAGGCAAATCCTCGAAACAGCCAATCAGAGACAACCAGTCTGACCCCTTCGACCTGCCCTTCCACATTCCCTCCCCGCCCTACGAATGGCTGACCTCCATGACTAGTTTCGAAAAACGCACATTTTTCTCCCAGCGTGGAATGCAGAGTCACGAATCGATCATCAATTGCATGCAAGACGTGCCCGTGCAAGATTTATTCGAGGCTATGAATTTAACCGAATCGGTGAGTTTTTAGGTTTATTATCAGTGAAACCCGGTTCATACTTGTCATTATTTTGTCTTTAAGTAGCTCACACAAAACGGCATCGTCAAATGAGCCAATGTTTTGCAAAAAAAAACCGCTTGTGGTCAAGTCCAAGTGGTATTAAAAAAGACTAAGCAATTCTAATCGTTCTATTAAGCTGACCAAAATTTGTTCTTGTCCCTGCCCCTATGTTCTTGAAGCAAGTATAAACCGGGCTTAAGAAGACTGGACTCAAGAGGCTGGGAGCCACGAAAGGTGTTCAATGCAGTCGAAGTCAGACATACTTGTGTCGTACGAAATGCACATGTTCAAGAATGTTGAGTTTCAAGTACCATTTTTAAATCTCAGTCAACTAAGCTCTGCTACTGGACTTGTTTCTTTGGGCCAATTCCTGAAATGGATTAAAGGGATTAGTAGATTAAAGTTTGTTGTGCCCATAATTCATGACATTGTTCATAAATTTATACGAAATTTGAGATAGCAATTACTTGTTGCACCTCCCGCTTGTACTCAAAATTTTTTAAGTCTACCTCTACATCGAGATAAGTTATTAGGCAAACAAACTTTAATGTAATCCTTTTAATCCATTTTAGAAATTGGCCCTTTGTTTCTTTCAACCTTGTTTAGTTTTTTGTTTTTGTTTTTTTAGTTGCGCAGGTTGGATTAGGTTCAGGTTTGATTTGAACGAAGTCTTTGATTTCTGTAGGGAACATAATTTCGACCTTTATCAACATTGGTTCAATCTCAGTACACCAAATTCAGCTAATATATGCATTACTAACTACGAGCTCAACGAGTTTTACCAGCGAAACTCATTTCAACGGCTGTAAGTATGAATTGACCTTAAACCAAACATTGCGTTAATTTTAGGGTTTCGATTTGGCCTTTGCGCCGCGTTACGATAACCACTTTCTGCCCTATGATATTGATCTTCTGGCAAAGGAAGGGAAATCACGTGAATTGATTATTGGCACAAATCGAGATGAAACCGCATACAGTTTGTCATTTTTATGAGTCTTTTATGAATTAACTACTTAAGTTGGACTCACTTTAGTAACACAACTTCACGCTACCGAAAACTCACGAAGCTTTGAAAAAAGCATAGTTTAAAAGCATTTGCTCTGACCAGTTTATGTTTTTATTGTAAACTTATTAAAGTTAATATAGTTTATTGTAAAACTTGTGTATACTCGACCAATACTTTAGTTTTCCAGTTTGATTTCTATATTTTTCCGTTAATTTGACTTAGACTTAGTTAGACTGAAGTACTTGAAAAACATCATTAAAACGTCATTCTTAAATCTAAGGCGAAAGATGTAAGACACATTTACGTATGTTACTTCAGCGATATTTTCAATTGTTTTTAGTTCAATTATTTCTTTCCCTGTTGGGTTACAAGACTGCCGGAACCAAAGCAGACGTTCTTAGCGCTGTTGATCTGTCATATACCCGCAAGAAATTGTTTAATGTGGATTTTCTGAAAAAAGCAGCAGCTTACAAGTGGGTTTAGAATTCAGAATGCGCTTTTCAGATTTAGAAACGTGTCATTGCCACCTGTTAGACGTTGGTCACAAACACAATCTGTGTTTGGCAACAGTTGTAAATTATGCATCTGTCATACCAATACGCGAAAATTATCATATTTAAGACAAAGGGATTAAAAGCACAATTTTGGAGGTACTTTTAGCCTGAGGTGACAGTTCTTAAGCTGTCATTTTCAGGAAAGCTATAGAGCGTGAGAATCTTTGCGGGGTTTAAGCGTTTTGTTGTCCAAATTTCAATCACAGGTTTACAAGCAAGCAGTTATTAACGACAGCTTTTGTTGTCACTAATCGTTTTTGTTACTTGCAAGAAGGAAAATAAGATTTAATGTTTATGTCTTGAAATAAATAAATCTTGAATTGATATTAAAACTTGCAAGGGGCCCGATTCCATATTTATTTTATGCTTTTTTATTTTTCTTTTTTTTCTACTTTAGATATGCGGAAATCCCTGATTTTATGGTGCGATCACTTTCTGTTTCCGATGAAGATCTTGAAAGATATTGGTTTGAAAAGGCTGTCCAGGTATTTTGGCTTACATGATATTGACGTAGACATAACATAGAGAAACGTTTTGGAATTCCTGGTAAAGTATAGCCAAGGTTACACAATATCATATTACCTCGAATAAAACCAAAGTGTCTTGAATAAAGCAACTGTTTGGACCTTCACGAAAGTATAAAAACCCCGGGGCTTTATTCGAGGTAATACGGTAAAAAAATTAAGACACTCTGCTCATTGCCGAAGCTTGACAGTTTGGCGGATGCTTTGCACAGAAGCTACCTAAAATTGACGAAAGCTTGCCTATCGCAACAAACAATGAGTCTATCAAAATTTTCCGGTCAACTGACCGCACCATTTCAGGTAACTTTGCTTAGCAGTTCGGCTATCAGCATTCACAGCCATCGTTTCGTTAGTAGTTTTGATGGTTGAACAGACATACGGCTGTAAGTATGAATCGACCAAATCATTGGAAAGCAATTCTTCAAATGACAGCGCAATCATTTTTGTTTCAGATGGGCTCAGCAATCAGCTTCTTCATCCCCAGCTATTTGGAAGCCAAAGCCTGGGCCAATAATGACAACAAAGTCTACCTCTACTCTTTTGAGTATTCAAGCCCCGCGAAGGAATACCCATTCCAGTTCCCTTGGAAAGGTGACGACAGTTTTTGTAATGAATACTGTGTGCCATTTTCGCTTAGAGATTTAAAATTGGATTTAAATTGGAGATTAAATTGAAACTCAGGTGATTCGTAATGAATTTATATGATGAATTCGTAACGAATCACCTGATTTTGCATTTGTACAAATGTTACAATTGTAAGACTTGTAAAGTTGAGCAACAGGCCCCAGCTTGTAGTTGACCCACTAACTCTCACGACGTCAGCAGTTCTGAGTCCATATATCCGGTAAAAAATGAGCACCTAGCTTTCAGTTTGTTCATTTTAACGAGTGCACTCGATTAAAGAAAAAGTTTTGCTATGTGAGCTTAATTAATTAGATTAATAAGCTAGCTTAGAAGTTAGGTTTGTTTTTTCTATGAAGATAGGTTAATATATAAACCGAATCAAACAGGCAGCTTTTCTTAAACTGACGCGTTTTTTCAGTAATTGCATGTTAAATCAATTATAAATTAAACTGTTTGATCTGATACGAATGAAGTGTTTGAAACAGAATTTTTATAAGGTCCCCAATTAAACCTTAGTTCGAAAAAGTTATCGAATTTCAGGTGCCATTCATTCGTCCATCCTGGAATATTTCTTCGACTTCGACTACAACCGAGACCCCTACGGTTTGGTCTGGTCCTATCTCAGCCACAACGTCACTGAGAGCGACGTCGATATGCGTCAAAGATTGGGATCGTATTTTACTGATTTCATGAAATATGGGTCAGCTAAAGTTCAGTTGTGATCTAATGGAGTTTTATTTCAGGACAGCTTTATTATTTTTTTCAAAATCATAAAAAATAATGGCATACTTAATGCAAAAGACTGTTTGTGATTTGAATTTGTAAACGCCGTAGCTTCCAAACACAATTACCCCGTTAATAAGATTTAGGAATTAAAACCTGAACTGAAAGGGTTTAAGTTAATAGTCAGTTAAGGGGGTAGTGTCGCGAAAGCAGTCAATTTTGCGTAACTGTAAAACATTTTTAGAAGAAGATAAGACATCGTTCTACATATATTTTAAAAATATATGTTAAGGTAAGTATTTTCGCCAAGTTTCATCAAAATTGATGCAGTATACTGGTTGCAATCAGGTCGCAAAGTCGGAAAAATGACGTTTTAAAAACCTATGCACATTCGATTTTTTGTCACAATTATCAACTTATTTGTTTAGTTTGTTTACATAGACTAAAAGGACATATGTTGTAGTTTATGCACACAAAATTCAGTGCAAATTGCTTGAGTGGTTGCGGAGTAATACCTGTTTGAACTGTGAAACTGTGCGTAAACAGTGAAGTACTCACAGCAATAATGATAAATTGTGAAAAATTTAGACGCTTATTTTAAAATCAAAAGAAAAACGAACCTTTATTTTTCTTTTTTCTTATTTGTGGCAAAAAATTGTGCGTCGACACGTTATGTGTGCTTCACAAGCTGGCCAATCTGATATCTGGCGGAATTTTTTGAATTTTCATGTCCTTATTGTGTAATGTCTGGCTTACAATCTGTGATTGGTTCAAGATAATGGTAGATATTGGTAGTCTACTGTCTGGCAGTACTTATTTAACACAGTATAGCATTGGACTAGTTTCTCAGTGAACGTACAAGTTCAAAGCAAAAAGATCTCTTTTTGCAACCTATGTGCAAAACTGCTTTCGCGACACTACCCCCTTAATTCGATTTGGTGCAGTAGGTCGATTCATGCAGCCGTAGACTGTAGCCGTTCAGTCATAGAATTAGGCTCGATTTATACTTACAGCCGTTCAGCCGGCAGAATGACGTTACTAGCAGCCTAGTGCAGTGGATCAGCCAGCGCATGAGACGTCATTAATTTATTATTATTAATTACGTCATTATTCAATTTAATTAATTAATGAGACGTCATTTTGCCGGCTAAACGGACACACGGCTGTAAGTATGAATCGACTCTTACAAGCAACCACCATTCGGTTCTTAATGGCAGTTATTTTTTTCAGAAATCCCACTCCCACCAACAACAGTGGTCACCGAGAGGGGCTGTGGGAACCAGTAGATTTGCAGCTGGCCAATTATTTCTCGATCAACGGTGATAAAACTGGCATGAAACCCAATTATCACGGAGACGATATTCACTTTTGGACCAACCTGATTGAACCGATGGAGGGCTTGGACTGCTCGACCCCAAATCGACGCCGTTAATAAACTACTTTAAGTATATGACAAAAAACTACTTAAAATTTTGAGAAAGCAGCTTAAGGTGGCGCTCTGAGTAACTTCCAAAAATCAACTTATAATAATTGTACTTTTCCTGCTGATATAAATTTTTTTGTTTTTTTTTCAGCAATAACAATCACTAGACACGTATTTTTGCTGAGTTTTGTATGTTTAGGATCATTGTAGTGAGTTATAGAAAGAATCGAAATGGAAAATTTTCAAAATGTGGATAATTTTTGAAACGACGTAGCTCAACAATGGTTTGTTCGATTTCAGCATTATATGAATGTACCTACATTGTACATAAACAAGCGTACATAAGAGTTTCATACTGTACTCTTGATATAACTGAATAGTGACTGAAAAGTTGTGTCGCCCAAAAGCGGTTATTCAGAGCGCCAAGGCTCGAGTCAAATCGACAACCGTATGTCCGTTCGGCGATTATTTCGTTTGCCGGCTGAACAGACATACGGCTGTAAGTATGAATCGACCCTAGAAACCAAAACTTTTTTGCAGTGAGAAATCACAATTCAAGCATGGGGGTGTTTTATAAAACGGCCAAAAGTTGTAACCGCAATGAAAGTAAGTAAAGTCGGTTTTGTGTTCGTTGCGGTATTACATATATCTATTAAAAATTTTGTCAGTGGTTATTCTTTGTTTACTGACACCCAGCACCCAGGTCACATCTTGCGCAAAATGAAGCTCACAACAGTGTTTTTCCTGCAACAGTCAAATTTGAAAAATCGAATAATTCATGTTTTATGAAACACTCGCAATAGTTTAGCTGGGTCAGTGTTTGGAAAACGGTATTTATTACGCATTTGCAAGGACTGAATATATATTGTCTTTTATTGTTGTTTTTGTTATTTATTTTTGCACAATTTTGTCCGTATTGGATGAAATCAGATTATGGCATTTTCTGAGAGCGAAGCAAAATGTTCGCTGGTGAAAATTTTTTCAACGACGATCCCTGAGAATCTAAAATGTTTTTTTGTTTTAAATTTTAGCAAGCAGTCAACAACGAACATTTTTAACCACGAACAGTTTAATGACTAACATTTTACATTATTTAGTGTTAGATTTTACATTATTTAGTGTTAGTATTAAACCTAGAATGTAATGTGCAATTCAAAATTTTCAACGACGAACATTTTGCTTCAATATGTTGGACACTCACCTGTATGTTTTACGACTCTTTTTTTAACTTCGCTTTAACTTCGACAATTTTAACTGTAAAAAACTTAATTGTAATTGGTGAGTTTTAAAGGTGTTTATTGTTCTTTTAAAATCATATTTTTGAAGTTGACAAAAAAAGAATGAAGGCTTCTGAAGGTTTCACTGGTTGATTTGGACAATATAATGTATGCTTTTTTTATACCATATCGTGTTTTACATAAATAAATAAATAATGAAATAAATACTGTTTACTTGACTGGGTTACCTGTACTTTTGGTACAGTTTATTTTTCACACATACGCAAAATCGTTGGTCAATAAAAAACACCTGAGGTGTTAACGGCAAAAATTTTCTAGTTACTAAACTGTGAGAAAAATAGTTGCACCACTTGAGAATACGAAACATGTGATTTCGTTACGAAAAGAATACCTATTAATTCACTATCAAGAGTGCAGCAAGCATTTAGTCGCAGAAGTCATGCCACTAAAATAAGGAAGTGGCGCAACTGTTTTTGTTAGACTTTCTTATCTTTGCTTGTTAGCTCTTTAGAAGCGTCAGAATCAGTCAAAAAATTTTAATCTTAGTATTTGCAAAGCAAAGTGAAAAAAGTAAAAAAACGGGGGGTACCCCCTCAGTTGAGTACGACGGGGTCTACAGTTGAGGGGGGTACATAAAAGGCCTATTTTACGCTCCGCATTGGACGCGCGCTGCCAGGCATAATAAGGAGAGTGTCATACTCTTCCTAATACTCCTGATACAAACCAAATCCAGCATACATAACTGAGGATCATATTTAGTTAATTTACAAATATATATAATGGTGGTTTTAGTATATAGCTTTCTTTTAAATACATAAGCTTAAATGATAAATAAATTACACAAGCGTCAACCAATAGTCGGCAAGCGTTCATTCAATCCGAGTCAGAAACGTCTGTTGCGTAGAACTTTTCAACACGATCCAATTCTTCTTCAATAGACGATCTTTTGGTTCCCATTTTAGACAGTTCTGGAGTTGAACTTGCAGCGGTGCTTTTCTCCAACACTTCGGATTTTTTTCTTGTTAAATACTTCCTCCAAAGCTCGCTATCTATAAAGGATGACTCTGAGTCATGATAAGTTTCGGGATGAACTTTAGTTTCCAATAGGCTTGACGGTGTATTTCTTTGTCTGATTTCAAAACTTGTAGAAAAAACCGACGAATCGGATGACAAGATGTTTTTTCTGTGTTTTTTAGTTTTACAAAACTTTAGGATAACCATCAGTAGTCCTAGGAATATCAATAAAATTATCGCCAGGGCAAGCATCGCTAGTGAAAATTTTGTCAAACCTGTGAGCTCAGTTTTACTGTCTTTGTTCGACTGTTTTTTTGTAGTTCCATGAGGTTTAGATGTGATTGCAGGTTCTACAGGGACGTGTGTGGACATCAAAGCAGCTGTTTTTGTAGATACGGTGTTGGTTTCTGTAGTCACAGTTTCTGTTGTCTTTATTGTTTCTGTAGGAACAGGTACGATTCCTGTAGATCTAGGAATATCTTCTATTTTTTGTGTAGATGTAACAACAAAGAAACTTCTATTCAGTGTAGTTGCTGAAAATACAGTGGAGCTGTCTTTTGTTTGCATTGTTGTAGATCCTCTGTGTCGACACAGTTTACGTTTTCCATGCAATTGTTTCATGGTCGAGAACTCTTTTTTTATTTTGTTTGACTGAGAGTAAATCACATTCAGCACAAATAACTGCAAGCGATGTGAAGAGGCAGTTGTGCCGAGGCAGCAGGCAGAAAGTTGGATAATTTTCCGATTCCGTTCTACAGTATTAGCGTGATGGTAAACTTTAACGGACATTAAATTGTCTGTAAAGTTAGGAGTGAATCTCAGCATTATGGACTGTGGTGTTGGACACATAATTTCCTGTAACAAACTGTTGAGAGTATTTAAACTGCCTATTCCCAAATTTAGCGAGTACAATTTTGAACAAGCTCGTCTGCTGAGCGCAAAATTACTAATTTTGTGATGCTGGAGTGTCAATGTTCCGCGGGAAATAAGTAGCCTACGTTGGTAGCAAAGCAAGGACCATAGTCGCGTGTGGATATATAGCGCGAATATAGAGAGTGGAAGTGGAGAGTGTTGTAATAAGCGCAAATAACGGGAAAATGAAGGAGGTAAACATGCTGTCACAGAGGACATCTATCACCGTTAAATTAGGGATCTGGGGCCTGTAACTCAACTTTACAAGTCTTACAATTGTAAGAATTTTGAGTGTAAAATGAGATGATTCATTATGAAATTATGTGACGGATTCGCATTTAACGACCACCTGATTTTACACTTACAATATTGTTACAATTGTAAGACTTGAAGGGTGAATTTCACAAAGGTGGTATTAACTAAACCATGGTTTTTCGTACGTTTTTACATTTGTACCTTACTTCATTACAAAATATCGCCTGATTCGTTACGAATTTCGTAGATTTTCTTAAGGTGGTAGTGTCGCCAAAGCAGTTTTGCTCATAGGCTGCAAATTGACAATTTTTTGCTTTGAAATCGTACGTTCACTGAGAAACTAGTGAAATGTTATATGGTGTCAAATAAATACTGCCAGACACTAGATTACCAATATCTACCAATATTTTTAACCAATCACCATTTGTGAGCCAGACATCACACAATAGAGACATAAAAGTTCAAAAAATCAAGCCAGATATCAGATTGGCCAGCTTGTGAAGTACATGTAATGTTTTGACGCACAATTTTTTGCCACAAATAAGAAAAATGAAAAATGAAGGTTCGTTTTTCTTTTGATTTCAAAATAAGTGTCTAAATTTTTTACAATTTATTATTATCGCTGTGAGTACTTTACAGGTAACGCACAGTTTCACAGTTCAAACAGGCATTACTCCACAACCACTAAAGCAATTTGCACTAAATTTTGTGTGCATAAACTAGAGCATATGTGCTTTTACTTTGCGTAAAGAATCTAAACAAAAAGTTTTTTAATTGTGACGAAATTATTGAATGTGAATAGGTTTTCAAAACGTCACTTTTCCGACTTTGCGACTTCACTGTTAACTGTATGCTGGATCAATTTTTCTGAAACTTGGCAAAAATATTTGCCTTAAAACAAATTTTTAGAATATATAAAGAACAATGACCTATCTTTCATTGAAAAAGTTTTATAGTCGCGCAAAATCGACTGCTTTCGCGACACTACCCCCTTAAACCATGGTTTTAGCGCAGTTGAAATTTGATCCTGCGGCACAGCAGTTCTCTGTTCTGCTGAAATTTCAGCTGAACTATGTAAAACAATGGTATAAAAAATCTACGAATTTCGTAACGAAACAGGCTATATTTCGTAATGAAATTATGTGCAAATCATATAAAAACGTACGTAAAACCATGGTTTAGTAAAACAACCTTTGTGAAATAATCCACCCGTAAAGTTGAACAACAAGCCCCTGTATGTATATAAGTAAGACTTACACTTCGATTACTGTTCAAGCAGTTTTTCGTTATCCGAACTGGAAACCAATGTCTGGTCGGAGTTCCTTCACAATCAGGCGTGTGTGTGGCAAAAGCCAGAATAGGATTTGGGTTTTGAAAATCAATAAACAAGTATGACTCCTTGTTCAGTATTCGATACTGCGTGCATTTGAGAAAATCATTTAGAAAATCACCTCTATGTTTTGTCGAATTGTCAAGCAACCAAAAGCACAAACGCAAAACAAATACTTGTGAAAGTTTTGCAGCATTTAGCTGACCTATTATAGTAGCAGTAAATATCAAACAAGGAATAATTCGGAAAAATGCATTTCGTAACATAGTTGAGCTTTTCAGTCTTTAGCAATTTGCAGAACAAATTTAACCATACGATATTACACTATAAATTTATCAGTCGATAGCCTGATTATATGTGAAATTACAACTTGATATTTAAGTATCGGAAGATTATATCTTTACAGCTTGTCCTTTTTAGTAAAATACAATCTGCCCATGGCTACTGCTACTTGGGCCCTGTTGCTCAAATTTACAAATCCTACAATTGTACCAATTGTGGATTGAAAAATGCCTAGATAAGATTAGGAATTGTAACAAATACAATTGTAGTACGGCACAAAGCCCGATTTATTTAAAAATGTTCGCCGTTAAAAATTTTGGTTTGATCGTACGTAACAATTTCAACGGCGAACATAACACTGAGTCATATCAAATGTTTGCTGTTGAAAATGTTCGCTGTTGAAAATTTTGTCAACGACAATTGAAATTGAAAATAATTTGAATGAAATTGAATCTAAACTTTCCATTTTAGTGCCTAGTTGGCGACTTCGAGTAACAAAATAACTTGACGCCCAGCGCGTCGAAATGTGTCGCTTCGAATTTTCTCCCAGGTTGTTTAGCACCAATGGTAGTACACGACGCAGCCCTACTTCACACGCAACACATTTTTTAATATGGACGCAAACAATTTAACCCCGAGTTTATTTAAAAGTAAAATACAAAATACAAAAAGTGGGACGAAAAATACAAAAATTATTTTATAAGAGTGAGACACTGCCATGTAGTATGTACTCCTGGGTCCGATTTATCGAAGCATGTGTTCGTCGTTGAAAATGTTCGTCATTGACAAAGTTCGTTTTTGGAAATGTTGCATTGAACGAAACATTTTCAACAACGAGAGCCGAGACATCTGTTAAAATGATCGCCGTTGAAATACAGTTTTTATGACGAGCTTTTGTCAATAAGAAAACAATAATTGAGACCAAAGCTCGTCGTTGAAAACATTTCAGCGACGAACATTTTCAATTACGAACAATTGCTGTAATTTAGTGGTATGTTTGTCGTTAAAATGCTTTAATCAAACCAAAATATTTAACATAAAGTATTTTCAATGACAAATATTTTCAAAAAAATTCAATGCGACGAACACTTCGATATATCTGGTGTAACTAATTAACGAGAGAGCAATTTGAATTTATACGCTTAAAAATGCTTCACGTCAAGTTCAAGCCCAAAAACATGCCTAAACCACCCTAAAATTACATAAGCGTCGCATAATTTCTGCCAAGTGTTTTTCATTTCATTTTGAGATCCAATATTTTTTTAGCAAAATCCAGATAGTAACACTTTAGTTGACAGCAGATTATTTTGAGCCGGATGCCCCAATGCTATCTTTTTCTAGTAAAAAATCCGCGCATCTGATCTTAAAAAAAATTTAACGCCGGGAATTATGCGGGTCATGAAGGTTTCAGTGACGAAAGTTTTTTTTGCAGACTTGACGGTGTTTTCTGTCTAATATTA
>JASANF010007663.1:0-64706 GCA_030248245.1 Trissonchulus sp. WLG1_4
TATCTAACCATAATCTTAAACTTAATTTTGGACATAAGTTGGCTAATTGCAGGTGTAGGTTTTGTTTGCTAAGAATCCACATCCCATTGTTGTTTGATTAGTGCACTTAGTACCTAATATCGCTGTTCATGAGGTCCGTAAGACCAAGCACTGTTCACGTAACTTTTTTTACGTTAACCCTTTTGCTTACAATGGCCTCACAGGCCGTTTAGTGCCTCATTTTGTCTATCGTGTATTTTTATAGATTTTCTCCTATTTTCCCAATGCTGATCTCACCAGTCGGAAAGAATTTATCAAGGAAGCGGTTAAACAGGTAGATATTTTTAATATTTTGTAAGCTAATTTATTTATCCTAAATATTACAATCGTGAATGCTAATATTCACAACTCCTTTCCTAGACTATTTAGATCGATAGTGTTTTTTGCGTTTAATACAGACGTCTAAACTTTTACACTAAAGTCTTAATGCCGGAGCTGTTTTTGTGTCTTTCGTCTTTTAACAGCTAAACATGACTTAATAATAATAATTAATTTATTTAATGTCTACTGCATGAGCCAGGAGGCTCGACTTATAATGACTTATAGCGTATATAATGTGTAAATTATTCTTATTCTCACATCTACTCAGAAACATGGTCAGTTTGAATATTACAAGATCTCTTATTAAAAGAGAATGTTTGAGTTATCATTTAGTTTTTTTGTTTTTAGGTGATTGCACCGCCATCTGACTAAAACTACAAAATTTTGGTCAAAGCAGTCAATTTGTTATTATCTCAGGTGCGCACCTCTGCTATGAAAGCACAGCAATTTTTTTACTATTTCGATGTATGATACTATGATTATTTTTGTATGTATAAGCTCAGCTTGCGCCTGTACGCCCAATTGTTCGTTAGTACGAAATCTTATTGGTTAAATTTACTTTTATTAAGTCAAAGTGTATTGAATGTGTTTGGATAGTTTTTTCAATCTGAAAATGTTTAATCAGTTGTCTTTTTTAGTGCTTCTGCATTAGTTTTTCAACAAAAATATTTTTATATGTTAAGCTGCGACTTCTCAATGGTTTATTTAATTCAATATTCAAAACTACTGAGATGTTACTTTGCTGGCTGAGGCGAGACGAAATTGTTTCCTTCAAGTTTTTTTCTATTTAGTCGCTACGGTGA
Organism: Trissonchulus sp. WLG1_4; assembly: GCA_030248245.1. Classification (NCBI taxonomy): domain Eukaryota; kingdom Metazoa; phylum Nematoda; class Enoplea; order Enoplida; family Ironidae; genus Trissonchulus; species Trissonchulus sp. WLG1_4. The sequence goes on from JASANF010007663.1 coordinate 1,164, forward strand.
AATTTTGAAAGTTGGCTCTTCGGGTCTTCGCACATAGTATCAAGCCCGGTTCATACTGGTCCTTGAGAACATAGTGTCAGGAACAAGGACAATCAATCAGCTGGTGTGAAAAGTTCACGAAAGCGTTTCGGATAATTGTTTGCATACGATCTGGATGTGACCCAAACTTTCCCCATGCGAAACTATAATTTTTTCAAATTGCTTAGTGCTTACAGTCAAGGACGAGTATGAACCGCACTTTAGGAGGCATCCAAAAAAGGCAGAACCCTTGCACAAGCGTGACCTGAGCCGTACTTGTATCTCCTAGCCTGCTTGCTTTGTTTTGTTAATTGTTGCTTTTTAATTTTGTTTATATAATCGGGTACTGAACTGGCTTTTCTTGTTTGATGTTGCAGTTTTTTAATGGGCAAATACTGTAGAAATTAATATTTTGTCAAAGTTAATTAAGCACGTATATATGTTGTGTATTGTACCTACTGTGCGTTGATAATTACTGTATTTCATCTACTTCTACAGTCGTTATAAGCTGGTTTATTAGAGAAGTTTCAAAGTAGTGGATGAGCATTTTATAATGTCACTATTCCAGCGCGTTTACTGTATACAGGTGCCTTAATGCTGAATATAATAGTACAATAATTGCATTCATGTTAAAGTTGAGGTATTAATTAAAATAAATCTTAATATTTTGCAATATTTAAGGATCATTGTCTATTTTGTTTTGTTACTTGCACTGTTTTACTGTTTGTTACGGTCTTGTGCGTCATGCGATAATTTCATCGGTATCCATAGCGTAGTGACGTTTGTATAAGAAGGCAATGTTTTAGTCTCTTTCTGTGCTTGTTTTTGAGTAGAATTCACGAACTAAATGACAAGTAAGATTCAGATAAATATATATACCTGACCCAACATAAACATTCTATCATCAAGTTACGGGTTTGAGTTCTTAACCCAGTCGGTCTATATTTAACGTGTATAAGTTATTACTGTTTAGCTTATTTCTGAGATTGTTCTGAACGAATTTAAAGAGTATTGCGAAAATTACTTGCTTTAGTTTGTGAAATTTACCAGTGCCGGTAGACTGTTATTGTTCTTTATGTTGTTTCGGGAACTCTTATTGTCGACGTCGGTTTAAATTGTTTCTTATTTGCGTTTGTGCTTTGTTTTTGTAATTAGTGTTACTGTGCTTGTGGCTTCAAATAGTGAAAATTATTGCTATGTAAAGTTTTGACCCTTGCTCGTTTGTTTGTCCATACAATAAGATTTACAGAGAGTATCAACAACTTCTTCAGAGAATCGTTCAAGCATTTTTCAGACCATAAGACTACATAGGTTGTCACATTTAAAAGTAGTTTTTAATCAACGTGATTAGCTTTCATGAACTCAGCAGGCTTAGACTTTGATTCTGTGGAAAGCGGGCGGAGCCTTGGAGGTCTGACGGAAGTTTTTTAAATAACTAGCTAATGAATCGAGCCTTTTTCGGTAGAAGCTGCTCTCTGCTTAAAAGGGAGATGTTTAAGGGCGCAGCTTTTAGGTCTTTTAGGAGCCTATATCATTGTTTGTTTACAGTGGTTTTGTTAAGCAGAATACAAATTTGTCCGTTTCTGACCTGCTTCAGTTCCCCGGTTGATGACCATCGAAATTTTTTGGGTAGCGTCCGTCAGGAACCCCAAAGAGGGAATACTGGAAAAAATTAACCTTCAGACCCCCTCCCTGGGGCCACCGCCACCCCTTGGTCCTAAGAGAACTCATATCCGTGATGTCTTACGGGCATGCGTTAGATGTGCTAACTTTTTACTGTGTACAACGTTTCGAAACACTGACATCTTCATGTGAAGGATTTTGCGTCGGAAATTCCTTTGATTTTTTGCTGTTTGACACCTTTCGAATGATTTCTCCACTGCACATTTTCATTGTCGTTTTTTAGTACATAGTACCTTTACCTATTGTGTAAAATCAGTTTTTAATTGTTACATTGTTATCTGTTTTGTTAGGCTTGCTTAAAATGAAAGAATTATTTGTGGCTACTCCTTTGTGGCCAATGTCCTACGTCATACTCCTATGTGGAAACCACTAAAGTTATGTTTATTAAATTCGAAATTTAGAGTAGCATTTATTGGGTCAAAAGTCAAAAACCAGATCAGTTCAACTGTTTGAATTCGACTAGTTTTATGCATAAAGTGAGACTTGAAACAACGGTAAGTCGAAACCAAATCAACCTTCTTCAGTATAAGTTCTAAATTTATTTTAACAAAAACAGAACTCGTGTTGAGTAGCATCACCTACATTTAGATTTTCTGTCTGTAACCTGCTTGTTTAACTTTGCTGTGACTTGTGTTTAATTCGTGGACAATTTTTGTAAGTAAACTACTTGTCAAATTTGTGTGGCGTTCATGGGTGCTTTTTGTGCAGCGTTGAGTCTGCTTCAGAATTTTTTAATGAGAAATTATTCAAATCTTCTAACCATGTGAGATTAAAAACACGCTTGCAGTTCTGTTAGTTTCATCCAGAGTACGTAATAGGGAAGAGTACGACACTTCCCTAGTCTAGCTTAGCGGCTGGAACGATGCTCCGGCCGAAATAGCCGTTTTGCGCCTTGATTTCAATACTGGTGCCCTCGCTCCTCAAATCAGGGATGTGTCTTGATTCTTTCCCTCGTTTCAGCACACCACCAGCTCAGAGATCACGAAAGAGTTCATGACTAGTGGTCTTCTGAAATGAGAAAAGTACCCCCCGCCCTGAAATCAACACGCTTCCTTGATTTGAGGAGGGGTGTCCCCCCTGGAATCAAGACGTCGTGATTCGAAAGGGGGGTATCCTCCTGAAATCAGGGCTTAAAACGGCTATTTCGGCCGGAGCATCGTTCCGGCCGATTAGAATAGGGAAGAGTGTTACTCTTGATATCATGTAGAATCCTCTTCGGTGGGACACTGGTCTGATATTGTTAACTTGTTGGGTGTAGCATGTCGTGCCCGGCTGACTGAATTGTTTCTCAGATTTCTAGTTGCGTTCAGATTTGTGACCGGCACTAGAAGAGTATGCACCCAGTCAAATACATATTATATACATCAGTATTAGGATTTATGTACACTGGTGCTCCGCTTAACACAATAAGCTATGTAGGTATTCAGCATATATGCTGTTAAGCAACGCAAGTTCTTCAACTAAAAAGCACAATCAACCTGTCAAGTACAGAAAATCAGGGCCGGGCCGGGCCGACGTAGACGCTGAATCAGGGCCGGGTTTTTCCGAAAAACCCGGCCCTGATCTCGTCTATACTGCTCTACGTATTGGATTTGTGACCGGCCGGCTGCTCGAAAATGTTCGGCCGGCCACATTTCCGCTGATCTATTATACTAGGCAGGCATAACAGTCCGGTAGGCTAAGTTTAAGGAGAAATGACACACTGAATTCGGATGAATTTATGTATTTTTTCGAAAGTTTATACTCGGCCGGCCGATCTTCTCCGCCGAATGGCGGATTGCGCGACCAGTCACAAGCACTATCTACGTAGTTTAGGACTTCTTTGGCGATCTTTTGTGCTCAATTAGTCGCACCTTCAGGGCCCAATTGTATAAACATTTCAACGGCCGTTGAAATGAACGGCCGTTTAAAGTGTTTGAATTTTATAAACGATGAAATCATGTGATTTTGGCAGAGAAAAATGTGAATTTCAACAGTGATTTTATAAAGAAAAGTCCGTTGAGATAAACGGCCGTTGAAATGAACGGCCGTTCAACGGCCGTTGAAATTTCAACGGAGAATTTTAAGATTTTTAGAACATAATGTCGTGTGACTTCATCAAAAAAAGTCCGTTGAGATAAACGGCCGTTGAACGGCCGTTGAAATTTTAACGGAGAATTTTAAGATTTTTAGAACATAACTTCGTGTAAATTAGGGGCCAATTCCTTTACCGGATTAAACGGACTGGACTTATTTTAGTCCGAGGTTTTGGAATTGCAAATCGGGTTAAACGGACTAAACGAGTTAAAAGAAGTCGGCGGCTTAATTTCAGTCAGACCCCATTCCAAAACTACCACTGGACTAAACGGATTTAACATGCACGCTTAACATTAGCGTGCATAGTTAAGTCCGTTTAGTCCGATTAAAAAGCAGTGCAAAGCGGGGGGGGGGGCCCAAGGGGGGGAAAAAAAAAAACCCCCCCCCACCCCCCCGCTATAAGTCAAGTCCGTTTAGTTTAATGCGGAGGTTTTGGAATGGCATTTTTCAGCATAATTTTTAAACCGCTTAGTCCGATTATAATTAACCTTTTAATCCGGTAAAGGAATAGGGCCTTAGTTGCAAACAAGGAAAGAAATTTGCCCATTTTTGCTAATATTACCCTCCCAAACTGCTGTGTAATTTTGTACTAGTAATAATTTGAAAATTTGATTTTTAATGTTAAATTATTTCATTAACTATATAAAGTTATGAATTTATAAAAGTAAAATTAAAGTTTTCAAGTATCAATGTTCCTTTGATATTTGATGTTAACAAGTAAACAAACACCTTGCAACAAATTTTGAAAATTAATTGCATATTTTCAACGGAGCTTTGTCGGTCCGTTGAACTCAACGGCCGTTGAAATTTTTAAAAATTTAGAATGAGTAGCTGGAAAAAATGATTAGTCGCGTGTTTTCAACGGAGAAATTTTTGAAAATCCGTTGACTTCAACGGACAAATTTTGTTTATAAAATCGCTGTGAAAATTGCTGAAAACCTCCGTTGAAAATTTTCAACGGACTTTTATACAATCGAAACATTTTGAACGGCAGGTGAATATGTTAAATAGCAATGGAGAAAATGTAGATTTCAACGGAGAATTTCTCAACGGCCGTCGAAATAAACGGCCGTTGAAATTTTTATAAAAATCAGCAAAATTTCAACGGCCGTTCAAATTTCAACGGCCGTTGAAATTTCAACGGCCGTTGAAATTCTTTATACAATCGGGCCCAGATGGCAGATGCCCATGTGACAAATGTGCACCTGACTACCGAGTGCCGTTGAAGGCACTGCGTGTATACAAGCTTTCGTGTCGACCTTCCACGTTCTGAATACTGTCTTTGTGACCCTTGATCGCAGTGTGTATCCACTTTGGAGACAGCTTGCCGATGCTTTCGTCATAACCGTTTCAACTTGTTGAACAAACCCACTCGTTTCCAGAAACCAAAAGGGGACCGTTGTGTTAAATTTCGTGGGAGAATATTTCGGGGGGTATTCTCACTTCCTCCTGGGGCGTTGCCACTCCACCCTCCCTCCGGATATTACCTATGCATAACACTGAAATTCAGTACTGGTATTTCATTTATCAATTATAATTTTTATAATTGTAGCTGGCAATTGAAACTATGTACTTGAATCTTGAAGCCTAACCAGTTACCATTATAACATTATGAAGAAGTCACAACACTCATGGAAAACCGTCGTGTATCCAGACTTGAAGCTGGTCACATTTACAGAGACAAGTTAGTTTGCGTTTTGGTTTAATAAAATTTTATAAAGGTGTCAATACTGTATTGCAGGGTAATATATAATAGATAATCAGAACAGAAAGAAGAGTACACAGTTGTAGTAATGATATTGCCAAGCTAGTTTAGTATCAACAGCTAAATGTTATGTAACTGGCTAAAAAGCTGGTTTACGGAATTAAGTTCTAATTAATTGCAGCTAGTATTGGTATGGTACTGATAAATTGTCGGACTGTTGTTTAGTGTAGGTGCTCTGCCTGTGACTAACTTTAAATTATTCCATCTGCAGTACATGATATACCTATATACCTGACAGCTGCTGCACGTAACTGTTTTTTGTTAACGAAAAAAACATTTTTTAATCCTTTTAAGATGGCTATCACCAAGTCTAATTCAGCTGCGATTCAGTAGTGCCAATCGTTTGTGCTCGTACATTCAGAGCTGAAGTGCGCGCCGAATTTCTCCAACTTTATCGCATTGTCTTTTTGGCCAACTAAATAATTTGTTTTAAGCGAGTTTCCTCAAAATTTTCGCACTTTGTGCACGTTTCCTACTTTCGTTAGCGCATAAGTGTGTTTTAGTCAAGGTTTGCGAAACTTTGCTGTGACGTGTCACGCTGTGTCTGGGAACGTGCTGTTTTTTTACTCGACTATGTGAGGGAGTAAAGTGACCTCTGCTTGACATTTGTGCTTTCGTTTTTTGCGCTGTGAAATTTTGCTTCTATTAGTAGTAATTAATAATTGATAAAAATTAATAAAATATGTGCACTGTTTACGGGAGCCTTGCTCATGGAACTGTTTTCCCTGGTATCAATGGGTAAGTTTTGAGTCGCGTATTTGTTCAACTTGTATTGATATGGAATGTATACGGGTGGAAATGCCAGATCTTGTTTGAGGTGGTATTAAGGATTAATTTTTCATATTGGTCGAATTTCAGTTAGAATTTAAGCTATTTCTTATAATTCCAATGTTAACCGAGCATAGTAAGCTAAAAATAATTACATACCTGGTTTATGTAAATGCATAATTACATATCCAAGTTGATTTTCCACAAAAATGTATGTATTATGTACGGTGGATTGCACAAAAGTAGTCTCTGCTCAGTCAGCTCCAATCGAGGAATGCAGAGAGATTACGTAGACTCAGACTAGGTTGGGGATGTCAACCAAGTCTACAGTCTACACGTTAGTCTCAGGAGTGTAGACTTTTTCAACCTTCCGTAATTCCTCCAATGATAAACGATCTATCTATGCCAATATGAGAACTTGATGATGAATTTATATGTACGTTTCCTTGCAAGCGGCTTTATCATCACAGCACCTTGAGCGGCCAAAAGTTGACAAAATCGACACAAACATGTCGACACGACGAAATTTCGCCAATAGCTAGTTACCTACTTTAGATTCCAGTTTCAGGAACATAAATTAGGCAGGTGAACATGAGTAGTATGTATACATGCTAATCAGTTTAGCATATAAGCAAACTTCGCGTATATATATGTGTATGTTCTCGGAATACAAATCTACAAACAAACGTATTCTAGCTAATACCCGTTTGGCTTTTCAAACTTTATACTTAAAATTTGACGACTTTTTGACGTAAAAGCTTGACTTGAGCTACTAATTGTATACTTATAATGTATATAGTACGACATTAAGCATACAGTAATGTAAATACATTCTAACTCGATTTATTTACTTTTTGAATTAATTTGGCTTTGTGCCAAATATTTTTGGGTCTGACGTCCACTGCAATTTTGTGGATTTAATGGCGTATCGAACTCATCGACGCTACGAGTTGTCTTATTATAAACGACAAACACGAGTTTTATCCGCCGACCCAACCCTGTGTCGAGCCTCAGCCCGAGTGGTTTTAGAAGAAAGAGAAGAGTAAGTTGTGCAGTTATTTACGATGTTAGTAATGATTTCGACGATATTTCTTTGAGGCACGTCTTGACAACGATTTTTTTTTGAATTGACAGGCAAGACCACATATTTTTTGACATTCGACTTTATTTGTAATGATGTTTTTTGTGCCTTTCCTAAAAGTCTCAGTTTATGACTAGCTGCCACGTTGGCTATCCGGCACTTTCCGGCACTTTTCTAAAAATGCGGTACCATGATTTCCGAACGGTGATGGCTATGGTATAAAGGCCCTGCGGGAATGAACAAGCTTCGAGAGCTGCTTCATTCCCGCAGGGCCATAATACCATATCAGTGGTATTCCCGCAGGGTCATAATATATACAAAGTGCCGGATATAGTGCAAAGTGCCGAATAATTAATGGCAAAGTGCCGGATATAGTAGGACTTGGGCCGTAGTGTTAAAATCTCAATTAGGACAGACAGTTTGCATGGGTCTGGACCTGAAGCATATATAATATGCAATGATGTTCCCAGTTTGCTTCTGGCCCTCATGATTGACCAAAATTACCATAAATTCACCAAAATGCCATTTTGGCTCACCTTTGCTCAGATTTACGGAGCCCTTCTTCCCTCAGAACTCTGAAGCGTGCCACTATCTTCCCATTAATATTTACTTCTGATAATACTAACGCGATATGTAGATAAACTTTCGCATAATGGGCTTACTTAAGTGAAGAAATCACTTTTCTTGTACTTTCGAAGTACTTTTTTCAAATTGTTACACAATTAGCATGGCACCTTTCCTTACTTCAAGCTGGCTATATTTCAAGCCATCTCATCAAGACCTATTTCCGCAGCATTAATGGACAGCACCGATGAGTGATTGTCAAAAAAGTGCTGGAATGTGAAAGGAGGTGTCAGCTGTCGCGTTGGCCAACTTGAAGCAGGGTCATCTGGTTATTGGGCAATGAATTTCGACTGGTGGTTGGGCATGAAGGAAGAGCTTTGTTGCGTAATTAGGTCTCAAATTGATAAGCTATTTATCAGTGGCATAGCCAGGAATTTGAAAAAGTTGATCGCACTAAGATACTTTATAGTCAGTAGCATCAATGACTGATTGTTGGTCACACCTTTATTAATGCAGCAGTTCTTACGTATATATTTCTAAAAATATTTTTTGATTGACTTTATATATGTACTTGGGCAACTTTTCCGTATAATACAGCCCATTCTACTCTTAATTACCACATATATAGAGAGTTTCACTTCATCATATTGCTTTCCAGATGCGTTAAGTATTTCAGCATCTGCATAAACTCTAGAATAGGGTTGCAATTTTTTATCATAAAACGAAAGTCTGACCAAAAATTGCTGAACCCTGAGACAAAATAGGTGGCGACTTCGAATATCTTCTCGATTAAGTTACTTGCGGTACTCTTAATGGTGGGAAAACGTTAGACAATGACATCACCCGTATGGATTTGTTTCAGGCTTCAGCAATTTTTGGCCAGGCGTTTGGGAGCTATTAATAGGTAAAGAATGTATGTGATAGACATCTGAAATGTAAGTAGAATAAAGATTGGTGCTCCAAAAAACACAGGTATGGATCATGGCTCAATTTGTAGGTAAGTAGGTAAAGGTAATTCTGGGTTGGCATCTCTGGTGTTTGCAACCGAAACCGAGATCGAATCCCAGACTAGGCAACCGAGACCATACAAACGAGACCTGCGATACCGAGACCAGTCCTTATAGGACCGGATTTTGCAATTGCAAATCTAGAATTCTGATACTTTTTAAAACTTAAAAAAATAGTGATTAAGTTTGAAGGAGTATTGGGAACTATGACATGACAGAAAGTTACCATTGTATTTGTAACGACAGGTTGCTTCAACAGGAGAGACAGTGTTTTTTTGCGTCAAAAAGTGCGAAACGCCGCATTTTTTTCTGAAATTTCGCACTTTTTTTCGGCTGACGCTGAAAGATGTCATAGCTGATTTTCAGAGTTTTTTTTGTTCCAAATTATGTTCTTTAGAAAACCATTTTCTAAAAAAGTACAGCAAAAAATAAAAAAGAACGACCGTAGAACAGCCAGCTGGAGCCGTGTAAAACCCCAGAATCGCGTCTACAGTGCACCAAAAATATGTCTAATTTCGAAAAATTTTCTGGGGACTGTTATTATGTTCTAATGGTCTCTCTCTAGGGATCTTAAAAGAGCGACTGGACTGAACAGTTTTTTCTTTTCTTCAGTTTGCAGTGCTGCGAATGTGTATAGGACTAGGATACACTAGTATACACTGTATACACTAGCATGTATACACTAGTACATTATGCTAGGTTTACTTGTGCACAGTGTTTTCTTTCGTCAAAAATTTTTTATTTTTAGGCTAAGTTTGATCATTGGAAACGTATCGGAAAATTTCTTCGACCAGGCAATAAAAGCAAAAGGGAGGATTTTTGTATAAAAATTCACTGGGAAAAGATTTCGAGGGGGAGGGGACTTCCCTGGGGACGCTCTTGCCTTTAACAGTGTGCGAAAGCTGAGTTTAACTTAAGAATTCTAGGGTTGAGAGTCTGGGACATTAATAACTATGGCCCTGGCCGTGGTGTCTCAGCATCTAGAAATTTATACGTTTTAGTCGATACGCTTCACAGTGCGGTATCAAATAGGGACTCGTAAATATCACGTCAATGTCGGTATTTTGCTGATCACATCGATGTCGGTATTTTTCTTAATGTCGGTATAATTTTCCTTCGCTCCAGTGTGCCAAATTCGGCCTAAAAATTTTTTCTCCAATTTTTTCCTGGGGGCTGCCGCCCCCAGACCCCGGCTATTTATGGCTCAGTGGTCTTGCGTTTACAATGCGCGTGTAAGTAGTGAAATCGCTAAAAACTTCACTTCAACTTCAAAAATTGCTGTCGCTGAGTGAGCAAAAAAGTGGACAAGGTGCGACCCTCCCCTTTTCAAAATCCTGGCTACGCCCTTGCCAACTGCCCTCTCGATTCTTCCACCCTGATACATGGATAGGGCGTATCGGGGGAGGGGATGGGGCGATGAAGGGAATTCCCCCCACCTGAAATTTATCTGAATTATTTAGGTGTTAAAATTGATACAAAGTGCATTGTAACTCATTGCAAAAAATCGAAAAGTGATTGCCCCGAAATTTTTTTCTGGAAACGCAATATTGTAGATGGATGTATGAATGGAAATTTTGGTTAAAAACATGAGTACAACGCCGTTTGAAAGTTTCAGTAAAAAAGAACAAGCCATCGTAAAAAAGAACACTCAAAAATAAAAAAGAACAAGTTTTGAGCAGTGGTCGATTTGAAAAACAAACCCTGCTGATTTTGGCCAAAAAGTGCCGAAAATAGCATTTTTGTCGCGAAAATTTTGAAAAATTTTCCAAAATTGCGTCAAAACCATAATTTTGTAAAATTTTCTGATGTGTCTAACTGTCTAACGTTTCAAGCTTAATCAGTATGCAGCTACAGCTGGTTTCGATACAGTTTACAAACTATTATGATTAGTTATGATTAAGATCATGATTGTGTCGAAGCATGCCACACCCAGCAAGTTTCTTAAAAGCATCAATTAATGCCAATAGGTATTTAGGTGATTGTCCCGCTAGTATCAAAGTTTGGAATAGAAGAATTGTATTATATATATATGCTGAAATTAGCTGCGTGTTTATATACAGTGTTAATAGTTCAGTTCCTGCCAACTTAATTTGGCGTAAAGAGGCAGTCTCCAGGGGAACTGAGTTAAGTCCCATCCCAAAACACCAGATACATGGCTTCTGGGGGCTGCCGCCTCCAGACCCCTGCAACTACTGCAGCTCCCGTTTTGTACTTTTTCAAGCAAAATTTATCCTTGTAGTCTTTTTCAGTCTGCTAAAATTCAAAACTCTGCTTAGCTTTTCTCAACAACACCGAAATTAACGTGATCAGCAAAATACCTACATTGACGTAATATTTAAGTCCCTCTTGGATACCGCACTACGAAGCGTATCGAATAAAACATAAATTTCTAGATGCTGTGACGCCACGGCCAGGTCCATAGTTTAAGTCGCCGACTCTCAGAAATCAGAATTTATAAGTTAAGCTCAGCTTTCGCACATTCTAAATGGGCAAAGCAATGGCGTACCCAGGGAAGGGTAGATGGGCAGAATCTCCACCCCTCCCAAATTTTTTTCCCAGTGAATTTTTTTACACATTTTTACATTTTTTCACAGTGAATTTTTCCCCTTTTGCTTTTATTGCTTGGTCGAAAAAATTTTCCGATACGTAGCCAATTGATCAAATTTGGCCTAAAAGTCAAAAAATTTTCCAATTTTTTTTCCTGGGGGCTGCCGCCCCTAAACCCCTGCAACGTCTGGCAACGTGGCCTTCCATTTTCACTTCACCTTTGTTATAATTGAAAATAGTGCATTTTAACCCATTACAAAAAATCAAAAAGTCATTTCCCCCGAAATTTTTTTAGAGGTACGCCACTGCTTAAAAGTAGAAATTAAAATTTTTTCAGATTTTTTTAAAATTCCAAAATCGTAAGTGAGGACGGCCAGTGCCATAATAAAGTGATTTTCACCTAAAACACGCGCTTAAATAGCATTATAACCGCTCTGTACACTTTTTTTCAAAATGACGCAAAAAAATTGGGCATGTGCGTCAGACGACGCAAAATTTTTGACGAAAAAAAAACACTGAGGAGAGAGGATAATTTTGTCAACCAAGACCGAGCCCGAGACAGCCCTAATCTCGGTTTTTTAACCGAAACTACCAACCCTACCCTGGACGTAACGTCCTGGCTGACCCAGCCTCGGGTTGCCGTAATCATCTCCTTTCGTAGGCCGTAGGCCGTCAGGGGTGACACGTCATATTCATCCGTGATAGGAGTGGCCAGCCATTAAAGACAAATGCCTTACACGGACCCCCGTATAATACCTAGTTCTCGCAACAGTTGATTGCTTTCTGTGTTCACGCTCAAGATAGACCGTTTGAGTTTGAGAGCTGACGAAAATAGTAATTATTAAAGTACAATACTGCTGTGTTGCTCAGAAAACCGAGTCCAAGAATAGTCCAAAACCGACAGCCCTTAACAACATAAAAATTGTGGTGAAATGAAGCAGAAGCTAGCTAAACTGGGCACCTTAAGGTTCTAATGATTGGTCTGTCCTGCCCATTACATTTTAACACAACATCGGACTTATATATATCCAGAACTTGTTCTGGTCCGGCTTCTCGCATGCAAACGATATGTCGGTGCGTCTCGTTTCTGATCATACTGACGTCGGTTTGCGAGTTCAGAAGAAGTGAGATCGGTTGAGGGAGTAGATAGGCATTGACGTCACCTAGGGCTTGAACACAAGTCATTTAGTATTGGTCGAGGAAAGGATAGAGTCACTGTAACACTTCATCTGACACTATAAAAGGAGCTTACTCTACTTATTTTTCACATCTAGCTCTCACATGTTTCTGATCCTTTGATTTAATCTGAGAAGTTTGACAGTCGGTATCTTTGTACCATATACCAACACAGTTGTAACACTTGCAAAGTGCGCACACTGCTTTTCTGAAAAGCCGCTTCAGAGGCTACAGGACTGCTCAAACGATTATATTACATAATTTTTCCCGTTTTTGCGGAAAATTCATACCCATAAAATAGACCCATGAAAATATATTGAATCCATCACCTCTCTCCGACGCCGCTATTAATTTTTGCTAAGATGTCCACTGTAAATTTCGATTCATATTGCCAATTTTTGCTGGGAAGTAGTCCACTTGCTTTCAGTAGATGTCTGTTGTTCAGAAATGAACTCTTGACTCATATATACTTTTTTATAAGCTGGGTTAGTCTGTAGGAAACACCAACCTCAGTCTGCCTATTCATTATCTGATGTCCAAAGGCACCACCTCTACCCTTCTTCCTTATGCAGATTTTGCCTTACATATTCGTCAAACCAGTTCGACTATCCTCCTGTTCGTCAAAAAGACCAGCCTTTCACCGGAAACGTATAAATTTGGCCACAAGAATGTGGCTAATTTTTTCTTGACAAATGTCAACGTGTCGTCGGCATTATTAGTGTGTCAACGAGCAGCCACAGCACTACGTCCGACCCGGAGCTAAACTCAACTCGTTTCACTCTTTAAAATCCCTGATTTCCATAAGATGTGAGTTACCGGTGATTAAGACTTATCAGTCACCGCTGCCACATAGATAGGTAATATAATGTAGTTGTATTATCTGGCAGTGTTGGCAGGAATGAGGCAAGGAACACAGAAGTAAAGCAGCAGTTAAAATCAATGTAACAGACTGATTAGTCACCCACACTTCGATACATACATAACGAATATACGTGTAGTCTTGTCCAAATCAGATAACGTAATATGGTAATAAGCTAGAACACGATGAAAGTTGTATATACACCATGACTTATCAATGAACAACATTTTTGTATGTTATGTGACGAAAGTGCATAAAAAACTTAAATTTCGGTTTGGATTCAGACGCTGGCTTAGGGCTCCATAGTCTTTGAGTTATGTATGTACCTAGGCTGAGGCTGAGCTCAGTTTTCAAATTTTAAATTTTTTATGTATAATCATGAGCATAGCGGTAATTAAAGCTACGTTCCGTTGGGCGTTGACTACATATATACTTGTAACTTGATTCACTGTTACAGTAAAGTGCCATAACCAGACTTGTATCCTTGTATACAGTACATTGCGAAAAAAGTATCCAATTCGTTACCGATAACGAACTTTCGTTACCTAAAAAGGACGAAGGTTCGTCCAGAAGGACCAAGGGTTGGTTTTAAAAGACGAAGCTTGTTCCAACAGACGAAGGCTTGTCCAAAAGTTTATATTAAATTTCGTATAATCATTATAATATATCATATATATATATATATATATATATATATATATATATATATATATATATATATATATATATATATATATATATATATATATATATATATATATATATATATATATATATATATATATATATATATATATATATATATATATATATATATATATATATATATATATATATATATATATATATATATATATATATATATATATATACTCCTGATATGACCAATAGTTTACAAGTGCTGTGCATACGGTCCCTAGTTTGACAGAAGTTTGTCCACGCGGCACATTGAGTGTTTTTTGCAGGAAAAGTTTTGGAAAGACCGGTTTTTCATGGCGTCGAAACTGCTTTCATTGTGAATTGTTGGAAATTCAGTAAACAATAGATTGAGAAAGCCTTTACCTAGCTATCTACATTACGTGGCTCAATTTATGAAGTTCAGCTACATTATTGCCACAGTGTTAGTCCGAAGTTCGGCTTTTATACTCACTCTTCACTATATGTGCAGTCTGTTGGTTTTGTAGCCGCGTATTTCTATTATTTCATTTCAATTTTGAGTTTTATGTTTACTAATTGCATTCTTGAAATAGTCGACATTTTTCGCGATACTGATGTTTTAAGTGATTAACTATTTATTTATAATATTTACTTATAATTTGTTATATATTGCTTCTTCTATACCAACTCCGTTTAGAAACTGTTGTTATTGGAAATCAATTCAGAGTCCATCCACATTTTGAATACATAAAATGTAAAAAAAATAATTATTGATTGCTTATCTATGATCCATTAGCTCAAAGCTATGATTTATTTATGCGTTAAGCACTGAGTACAAAGAATTGTACTTTCTGTAACCATGGCTGCATAATCGTGTCCGAGACTTCAGATCAGGCATCTATCCAAAGTTTGCTCCAAGTACAAAGGGCCTAAAAATATGTACATTTTCTTTCACTCACGATATGTACTTATGAGACGATTGAAAAAAGTTTATCGAAATCGTACCCGTGTAACAATAATTTGGTACAATAACTTGTAATAATTTGTAACAATAATTTGTGATCAATAATTCACCATAGCTGAATTGAAACTACAGCAGAACGCTGACTGCACAGCCTTGAACTTGTGAATTGAAAATAAATAAAGTATATATTTTAATTGCTATAAATACTTACATGATTTATACATCGCATATTCTTATTTATATTTATATACATGTATACATGGATGCGTATGCTAAACTAACTCTTTAAACTTAAAATTTAATACTTTTATTTTCAGATTGGGAAAAGAGGTATTCGGCGGGCCCCCGATGCAGCAGCAGGAGGAGGAGGAGGATGTGCGCGAGGTGCAGCTGGCCTTCTTCATTCGACAACTACTCCACGCCGTCAAACGATTCCATTCCAAGGGAATTGCCCATCTGGATATAAAAGTAACACACTGTCAACGGAACTGTCCAATTTGAATTAGTGCGCTTATTTCGAACAATTTGATTTTACGCTTTGGTCAATCTATAGTTGATGTTATGTGGCTTTTCTGAAGTCCCTAGTATCTAATCTATTGTTTTAAGGTGGTAGTGTCGCCAAAGCAGTTTTGCTCATAGGCTGCAAAATGTGAACTTTTTGCTTTGAAATTGTACGTTCACTGAGAAACTAGTGAAATGCCATATGGTGTCAAATAAATACTGCAAGACACTAGACTACCAATATCTACCAATATTTTTAACCAATCACCATTTGTGAGCCAGACATCACACAATAGAGACATAAAAGTTCAAAAAATCAAGCCAGATATCAGATTGGCCAGCTTGTGAAGTACATGTAATGTTTTGACGCACAATTTTTTGCCACAAATAAGAAAAATGAAAAATGAAGATTCGTTTTTCTTTTGATTTCAAAATAAGTGTCTAAATTTTTTACAATTTATCATTATTCCTGTGAGTACTTTACAGCTCACGCACAGTTTCACAGTTCAAACAGGCATTAATCCACAACCACTCAAGCAATTTGCACTAAATTTTGTGTGAATAAACTAGAGCATATGTGCTTTTAGTTTGGGTAAAGAATCTAAACAAAATGTTTTTTAATTGTGACGAAATTATCGAATGTGAATAGGTTTTCAAAACGTCATTTTTCCGACTTTGCGACTTCACTGCTAACTGTATGCTGCATCAATTTTGCTGAAACTTGGCAAAAATATTTGCCTTAAAACATATTTTTAGAATATATAAAGAACAATGACCTATCTTTCATTGAAAACGTTTTATAGTGGCGCAAATTTGACTGCTTTCGCGACACTACCCCCTTAAGGCAATATGGGTGGAATGCTAGAAGGATGATTAAGTTTTCGTCTCCGATTAAGAGATAAACGCGCGTTTATCTTCAAGTTCTTAGGCCCGGTTCACACAGACGTACTTTTTACTTTTGCAATCTAGCCAATCAAAATGCTCTGAGAGAAGCTCCGCCTATTGAGCTTCATTATTATTGGTTAGATTTGCATTGTGACAAACAAGTGCACCAAAGCCATCCAATTGAATGCGATCTTCCTAAAGTAAAAAGTAAACCTGTGTGAACACTTTTGCAAAAGTAAAAAGTATAAAGTAAAAAGTAAAAAGTATAAAGTATAAAGTAAAAAGGAAAAAGGAAAAAGTAAAAAGTAAGTCTGTGTGAACCGGGCCTTAACGATCGATTATCTTCAGCTCAGTGCAGAATGACATCAGGAGGGCTTATTTACTCAGCGTGTAGAATTGGTAATGATATAACTCTGTAGAACGGTCAGAAAAGTACCACTACACCCTATGTGCTGTTATAGTTAGTTTTTGAACAGAAATTACAAAGTACTATGTATCACAGGTCAAACATTTTAAATTCACCCCCCCCCCCCCAAAAAAAAAGTTTGTTCTAGGTTCACCATTGCCTGGGTGAGATTCACGAAGCGCGTTTTTAAACCCAGTCTAAGTCGAACAAACACGTGACTGCATGAAATATATGCACATAAAATTTTTCATTACTATGTTTTTTTATTCGAAAAGGACGTTTCAGGCCGAGTCTAAAGTTAAACACCTTTTGTGAATCCCATGCATTATGTGCTCTTGATGCAAGTATACTAATACCTTAATCAATTTTATATTTCAGCCAGAGACCATCACAATCTCTGAATCAGACCGTGATTGTATCCGACTGAAAGATCATGGCAGCAGCCAGAGTATCCGACCGAACTCGTCCAAGGTCGTCACCAATACTGGGGCGCCAGAATTCATCGCCCCCGAAATCGTCCTCAAACGCCCTGTGTCTACAGCCGCTGACATGTGGTCAGACATTTTGGGTCATCATTTTGTGGTTTACATTTACATCGATTTGTTTACGGTTTACAGTCAGTTATTTATATAGATATTTTAAGCGTGCTAGTTTGAAAAAATGTTTAGTTAAGCTAAGCAAAATATTGTTTGCTGTAGGAAAAAGTTTAATTAGTTAAAATTTTAAAAACCTTGTGACCTCACGTTTTGTTAAAATTGGGACGTGGGCAAAGCTGACATTTCAGCTGACTAAGTAATTTAGTTTTTAAGCTAAATCCTTTCGGTCAGCTGTGATAATAGTGAAAAAAGCTGTTTAGCTACATAGCTATCTACATTTTGCGAAATCAATTAATCAACTCAAAATTAAAAATTTACATTGTGCGACCCTTTTTCTACTTTTCTATTTATGGTTATGCCGAATTCTCACTAAAAGTATTTTAGTACTAGCGCAGGCATAACCCAAGCACGGCGCAAGACGTGTTGACGAATGTGCAAGCAGAAGCACAACCAATCAAATGTTTACAAGCCCGCAAGTTAACTCCTTTGTCGCTCAATTAGACGGCGTTGCGCTCACAATTGTTCATCTTTAGTGAAAAAATGTTTGGCCTATAGTTCTGATCCTAACACACACGGGCGTGGAAAATCGGGGGCGCATTTCACCCACCCTCCTTTCAGACCGAAATTGCAAGACAAGCCTTTTCTTATGTATCCCAAAAGAACGGCCTCTTCTTGATGGCCGTCCTCCTTGATTATATATTTTTCGAGAGCAGCAGAATCCAGTTCAACTAGAATTGATCACCCAAAGTACCATTAAGTTAGTCAACAGCCCAAGTCCTATATCCGGCACTTTTCTAAAAATGTGGTAAATGTGGAACAGTGCCGGATATGGTATAAAGGCCCCGTGGGAATGAACAAGCTTTGAGAGTTGATTCATTCCCGAAGGGCCATAATGCCATATCAGTGGTATTCCCGCAGTGCCATAATACCATGTTTAGCAAAGTGCCGGATATAGGACTTGGGCCCATTTAACGCCATTATCAACTATTTTTACATAGCTGATTACTCTTGTAATCATAAGTTGCCGATGTTGCTTTGGCGTGCGCTAATTGACTAGTGCAAAAGTTACAATTTTTAAACTGGAAACTGTGCTTGTGCAAGTGCTAGTGTGAATCTGGCCTATTTCGTCAAAATCAGTTTCACGAAACATTTTTAACGGAAAAGTTTCAGTGTGTATAAGAATTTCTAATTCGTCATAAA
Source organism: Trissonchulus sp. WLG1_4 (assembly GCA_030248245.1). Lineage (NCBI taxonomy): Eukaryota > Metazoa > Nematoda > Enoplea > Enoplida > Ironidae > Trissonchulus > Trissonchulus sp. WLG1_4. The sequence continues at coordinate 19,917 of JASANF010007663.1, forward strand.
ATAGACACACCATCAGGAACTGTCAAAGGACCGTAAATATTCATTTTCTCTGACCAAGTTGACGTATCATTAAAGCTGTATGTACCGCCACTATTTTTTTATTAAGTTTTGAATTTCATGCTTATTCCCAAACATCACGTTTTTGTTGAGCGCCACCTTAAACTCGAAATATATACATACATTATGAATATTATAGTGGGAATGTTGTGCCAAACACCATATTTAGACAGCGGCTTCGTTATATATTATTATTTTCAAAAAAGTTCATAAATTTTCAGCGTTATCAAAAGTTTTCTCAGCTTAAAGTTGCCGATGCCAAACACTCCACTCATCTGGCTATACTTCGCATCACCGTTTCCTCTGGATAATCCACAGCACTTTGTTATTTTTCATTTCGAGACTCAATAGAAACTTGTTAACCATTTTTTGTTTGACACTGACTACATAATTTTTTTAAAATCACTTACTGTGATTGGTAATTGGCATAGTTGTGTAACAAGTTTGTACAACCGTTGTCCGTCAAGCATGTTTTAGCAGTCATTGTTCTGCGTTTACGGGAGATATATAGTCCTTTGTCTTATTAGTCGCTGTTACAGAGTTGAACGGAAGTTTGTATACCAATGAAAATTACCTAGTTTATCAAAATCGGGGTGGTGTCGCGTTAGGTTTTATGATCCGGAAGTTGTACGGGTCAGTTGGGTGTGGAAACACATTTTAGCATTTTTATAGCGCCTGCAGACGGTTGAGTGAGTATTAACCGTGGAAAACGTAGACTTGGTGGGTATGTATGTAATGGATATTAGTGGCCGTTTCTTAGGGTTAGATTGAGGGTTCTAAATCGTTCTGAACCTTCGGAACTATGTGTAGTCCGCTTTTGTATAGTAAAAACTCAGCTTTCTCGTTATTAGTCTTGTATACACGTACAAGATGCCTCTTAAAGAGTTAAAGAATTCTGGTAAGTAATACACTTACCTACCAAGATATTTTTAATAGGCAGTGATATGTCGTAACACAACACTTATTATTCGCCAAATATTTTGCAGCAAATACAGCAGCTGTACTAGTGTGAGTTTTTTTAGTCGATCCGAGGACCCCTGCCAAAGTTGTATGAAGTATCGCCGACTCGTAAATTTATTTAGTTTACTTTAGCTTTTCGAAATCATCATTTAGCTGGACTCGGTACTTACTGTAGTTCTCCAAAACTTTTTGCCACTTGTATTTTAATACCAGTTTATGTTCCTGCAACCTCCCTTACATTCGTACGTAAACTATATCGGTTTCGTGTACTTAATATATTACCTTTTGCTATATGGCTTTGAAGGGCGATATAGGAAAGCTACGGGTAATAGATAATTATATACAGAGCATTGCCATTCGAAATTTCCTTCGAATTTTAGCCCGCTTACAACCTCAGCCACTCTTCAGCACGTTCATATGTGCAGCTATAGGCTTCTAGCTAGCTTCATTGCAAACTGCCAGGGCCTTTAAACATACCTACCTCGCCTTTTATATTGGCAAAAGGCAAAACTTTACTCACATTTATAAGGCCTTGTTTTAAACTAACTAGCGAAGAAAATTTGCGCGCATTAGTTAAGGCAGCCATAGCTGAATTTGCCGTAGAGGGGGCCTGTAGGGTAAATTGACGAAATGGCGAAAACAGTATCAGTTCCATATTTATTAGTTTATAATCTGCTTTTACTGTATTTCAAAAATATTTTCATGTGAATTATAGGAAGCATTTTGCAAATATCGCTATATACTGTAATATAATAACAGTATTACTATATATGCTACTAATTTAAGTATAATTTTCGAAGTAGCGTTATCTTTTTTTCAGTTTTTTCACTTTCCACGTTCAATACCTTAACAGTAAGGTTACGAACGTATGTTATATATGTAATATGCATATATAACTGTGGGAGTTCGATTTTCCTTAGTATATTGCCGCTGCATATACACGCCTTCGCTACCGCGTTAGGTAGCGGTTGTGCGAAACGATTTTTTACCCCATAAACTTCAACCAGCATTTAGCTTTTGTTCTGTTCAAACTGAGGTATTCAAGTTTTGCATTGGCGGGCCAGTACTTTTTTCTAGCCTGCCTACATACGATTTTTCCACCCTTATGATTTTTATCTCTAGAGTCAACGGCTGAAATTGACGTAATAACCATGAGTGAGTAATATGGTACACGAGTACTGTAAGAACGTTACTAAGGGAATGAAATCCTAAACATTTTTTTGTAAAAATTCATGGATTATTGCAGAATTACATTTCGACAGCTATAACTTTTTAGATAGTTTCACTGGCTAACTGAAACTTTTAAATCGTGCATTTTTTTATGACACTATAAGTCAACTGAGTTTCATCTTCCATGTACGATGTACATATATGCAATTTTACAACTAATTAAATTATTGCAAAGCTTTAGTTTATTCAATGTACGTCGTAGTGAAAAATTGTCTTCATATTACAAAAATAATTTTTATTTTGCTTAGCTTATATATTTCAGATTCAGTATATCGTTTGTATTTACAGTAATTACAGTCATAGGTCTGTTTTAGTGACTGTTAAATTCCAATAATTCTTGTTTGTTGTCTATATTTATAAAGCATTTTTTATTTTTCGTGAGTATTATTTTGTCTACTTTTTTCAGTATTTATGCCACCTATTTGCATTTGTATTTAATTTAGACTATTGTAGATTTAATAGCATCCTATATTTAACTTAATTTTGTCATTTACTTATATAATTATTATATTTGTACTTAACACTATATACGTTGATTTGTGTTTCTGTGCTTTGTAGGTCTGTTGGAGTCATTTCCTACGTCTTGTAAGTGATCCATATACTACTTATATCTAAGCTGGCATTCAAAAAACGATGTTTAGCTTGAGCTCGGTTTCAGTAACACCTGAGGGTGCGTTGCAATGCAATCGTTTATTGCCTTGTTGTTGAAATAAAATTATAGTTATTTTGTAATAAAATATGAAAAAATAGCAATTAAAACAATAACACCAAATAAAAAAATAATAAAACAGTTATTTAGACTGTCTCAAGTGAAACCTTTGTGAATTCCGAGCGATTTTTTTATCAAGAGTACCAAGAGTACATAATAGCTTCTCACTCTATATAGAAGAAGAGTGAGACACTTTCCAGCCTGCCTGTGTTCTAGCACAGGCTGATGCGCTGGTCGTTTTCAGGCTACATGTTGACATTCTATGCAACATGTGACTGACCAATCAGCGCGTAGATTCCCTGCGTAACACACTTTAGTATATAATCTCTGATGCGTTGATAAGCATTAAGATAGGGATAAAAGCTTAATAACTCATTATTTATTCATAGTCTGCTTGCAAAAACATTAAAAAAGGTTTGCAAATACCTCTAGGGATATTTTGGCAAACTTTCAGCGAAAATGATTGAGAAACTTTTGAGATATAAACTTTTCTGAATAACTTAAAAGTTTCTAAATCAATTTCGCTGAAAGTTTGCCAAAATATCCCCAAAGGTATTTGCAAACCTTTTTTAATGTTTTTACAAGAAGACTATGAATAAATAATGAGTTATTAACCTTTATCCCTATCCCGTTTTATGATTGGAGCACGTGCACAGGCGTCTGCCAAACAGAGAATAGAAGCTCGCTTCTGATTGGCCAGTCACATGTTGCATAGAATATCAACATGTAGCCTGAAAACGACCAGCGCATCTGCCTGTGCTAGAACACAGGCAGACTGGAGAGTGTCTCACTCTTCTTCTATATAGAGTGAGACGCTATTATGTACTCTTGAGAGTACTGAATAGTATCTCACTCTTTAGAAGACGACTGATGAGAGACTGTAGCCTTTCTGTGTTTCAGCGCAAGCTGATGCGCTCGTCGTTTTTGGTCCTCCGGTTTAAGTTACCTTAAACAGGTATGCGGCCAAGCGGTGCGTAGATTCTTTGATAGAGTGAGACACTATTTATGTACTCTTGTTGATATGATTCTTGCCGGGAACTCTCGAAATGCTACAGACAGTACAGAGTTGTTTTACCTGGACTTCAAGATGATAATGATAATCGATGACTTAGCTCGTGTAACTACTCGCGTGTAGATTTTGTGTGCTCTTGGTGGCATTAATGAACTTTGAGAATTATGCTCATAATAGTGTGATTTTTTTATTTTTGCACGCCAATGTTACATCTTTTGAAAATTTATTTCTTGTCCAATGAGTTCATAATACACACTGTAATGCGAATTTATGTAGCTAAAAATTTTGATAATTCATAGCCGCCTTGTTTGCTGAATTTGTATACCTACTCGACGAACATGATGCAGAATGTTAATGTGGGTCATGTCTCCCAATTTTCTTCATGAAATTTATGAGACTTTCAAGAAGTGATTGAACGTAACTGACCATACAGTTTGTTTTGTTTCAAAAGTTTTAGAAACTATAAAGACATAATTAATGAGTAAGCTAATGAGTAAGCACTAATAAGTAAGTACGAAAGTTTTTTGTTCCTTCTAGAGAAGGAACTATTGTTTTGAAATTAACTGCTCATAGCGTTTAACGCTACTGAGCAGGCTGCATAGCCAGTATGTTTTACGTGTATTTTCAGCTTGGGAGCTGCCTGCTGATTTTTGTCTGCGTATATGCAGAAAAATCAATAATCGATGTACACTGCTGTAACAATGTACTTTTTCAAAATCGGCACCGGGATGTTTCACCAGCAGTATATAAGAGCCATTAGAAAACAGTGTTTATCGCTTCGTGTTCTTAGAGCTGATTTGCTCAGCTCAGATCAAAGTGTCACTTTTGAGCCAAATGGCTCGTGCAGCGGGATGCTTAACATCCTGCAGCACTTTTTTGTACGTACTACGTGTTTAGATTAAGTTAGAATAAGCTAGTTATAAAGTAGAGTAAGATACAAAGTAGGTATAGCAGTTTACGGTAAGTATGGAATAGAGAACTAATTCATTTAAACCTGAAAGGTAGACACCGGGGAAGGAACCTTGCCCCTTTTGGGGCCTACTTGTTTAAAATTTCACTATGCAGTTAGTCAGTTAGGCTGTCAGGTAGCTGAGCTTAATTTAGAGTTGTTTATTTGTTCAGATGCCCCAGTTTAAGTTTTTTACTCAATTTAGTCTTTCTAGTAGTTTTTTTGGTCCGTTTGCCAGATGGACTCAATTATGTTGCAGAAGCTATATATTTAACGAGGTGACTTAAATACTTCCGTTTATTTTGCTTAATTTTAGGAGGAAATTGGCTTTTAAAAATAAAAATTTGAAAGGCTTTATGTTTTTCACTTGCTTTAATTTTCTAAATTTTTAACCCAAGTCAGCATGTAGTTTGTTGTCAAGTGGTGAGTTTGAGATTGAGTTATGTAGCTAATGTACTTTAAATTAAAAATAAACATGGCTAATTTACTTCAAATCTTTAAACAAACTTATTAAACATGTTTTGATAAATATCAAATATTAAGCTAAAGCTGCGATTTGCAGCATTAGTTCAAATTTATTAAGATAGTTACCGAGTTAAAAGGCATCATTCGTTTTTCTTTCACCTGCTATTGGGTTTTTTACAGTTTTAACAATTTTTGGAATTTTTGAACATCTTTTATTTTGCAAATTCGGTCCTAGTCGGCCATAAAATACGGCCATTCAAATACACAGTAATGAAAGTTTATTGTCCAGATTCTAAACTGGACCTAGAAAATTTTCAAAGGGGTTTTTACAGCATTATTTTGTTCGAAAGTTTACCTCACATCAATTACGCTGGGTTGAAGCAGGCAATCAGTGTTGCTCTTTGGCCGTTTGCACTTCAGTATTCTGAACAAGTTTCAGCATTACTTGGGGGCCTTTCCTTCACCGGATTAAAGGGTTAATTTTAATCGGACTAAAATATGGTCTTAAAATTATGCGTTAAATTAGGGATGTCGCGGATATCCGCATCCGCGGATGATCCGCAACTGTTTGACATCCGCATCCGCAACAATTTTATGCGGATTTTCGGATGTTGCAGATTCGGGAGATTCACTAAAAATGTCGACAATTAGGCTGCAATTTCTGTTTTTTATGCATTTATACACAAATATTAGCTCTTACAGCAGTGTATTGAAACTTCATCTTCATGATTTGTATTCTCATTGTTGGTAAAAATTTGCAGTTTTTTGTAAAATTATGTTAGCTACAGTTTACAAGATGTTTATATACTGTCGCATGATAGAACTCAGTTCTGCATTATTGAGAAACATGTCTGCTAGGATGCTAATGAATTACTATCACTTATCCGTTGTTAACCTCGCAGGAGTTAGATAGTAGATTTCGCATTTTGAAACTCTGAAATTTGAAGAATATGCTCCAATAACATTACACCGCAGCAAGTGGCCAGAGGGTCAAGTCTTGCCTTTGGGTTGGCACAAAGTTAACTGATAGTGTGTAAAATTTTGTAAAAAATTTTTTTTCCAAAAAAGTGCCTTTTTTACTAAATTTTGCCCAAATTTTGGGGACCCTCCCCCCCCCGGCCCCTCGATTTTGGGAGGGTGGGGTTCCCCCCATCCCCCCCCCCTCATACATGTATGCACTTTTATATAACTTTTATAGTTGGTGAAAAATTTATCTCATAACTTGTCTAGAACGTATTCTAAAAAGATCCGCATCCGCGCGGATGTCAGAAGTCAACATCCTCATACGCATCCCCGGATGTCAACAAAGTGACATCCGCGACATCCCTACTTTAAATGACATTCCGAAACATCCGTGCTGCTATTAGTTATTCTAAACGGACTTAACTATGCACACTAATATTAAGTATCTATGTTGAAGGAATACATCGGTTTTGACATAACTAAACCTCTGGCTTAGTTTAACTCGTTTAGTCTGTTTTATAGACCGACGTGCCGTTCTTAAACCGCGGACTAAAATAAGGCCAGTCTATTTAATCCGGTAAAGGAATTGTGAACCAATTTACATGTAGTTTTGACGTGTAAGTCTTTAGACTTCGGACGTTTAGACTCATAAAAGTTTTCATCTTCGTCTTTCTTGTTTCAGAATCAGTGGGATATCTCCGTTTCTGGGCGACAGCGACTCGGAGACTTTACAGAACGTTGCCGGCTGCCGATGGGATTTTTCTCCGTCCAATTTCTCCCATGTTTCGCCTGATGCCAAGGAATTTCTCAGCAAACTTTTGGTTATAGACCCAAAGTAAGCAGGCTGAAAGACTCACATATTTTCACCAAACTCTTATTATGAAAAAAACAATATTAAAGTTTCAGCTGATTTTTACAACACAAGGACATAAAAGTGAAGTAGTTTTTTCTAGATCACTGGATTTACCATTGGCTCTTTTTCTTCCCATGATAATAACTCAAATAAAAACTAATGAATCACTTTGCAATTTCGTAACTTCAATAAACCGACCTTTAAGACCAAGAGTACATGATAGTATTTCGCTGTTATAGAAGAGTTAGACACTATTAAATATGTACTCTTGCTAAGACAAAGTTAGGCCTCATATAGATGTATGCCGCACCTACTGTTTAGGAATCTAGGCAAACCAGTCAACGACTGTGGCACATTTTAAACCACTTTGCAATTGTTGTTGTGTCAGACATCACAATTTTTGCTGGTAGTTAAAGCACCTAGAACGTGGCATTTCGCCGTGCTTAGGTTGTTGCCCAAAAGTGACTTAACTAGCGTTATATGAAATATGGCGCAGCTGCCTTCTCTAGTAGACTCGTAATATCTATATATTGCATGCTTCAACTTTAACCCGAACAAATGCAGCTATTTTTCCAAGACACAGAGAACAGATATGAAAAAACACCTTCCGGCCGACGGCTGCTAGTCGCTAAGCATATTTCGTGTTAGCCTAAAAAGTTTTTGCGTTTTTCACTATTTTCAACTTATTTCATTCAAATAAACAATTGTTTCACATAAATGAAATCACTAATTGGTGTTTGAGTAAGTTAATGACAATACAATGTAAATTTATTTCTGCTTACTAAAATAAAATGTTTGCTTGTGGGCGTGTAACTAAGGAAAACTTTGAAAAAAGGATACTTAAAATATGCAAAGCTATCACCGGAAAGGTACCAAATAAAAAAGTTAGCAAGACGTTTCCCTAAGCATACCTAGTCCTTGCTAAGTGATGCATGTGTAAATAATTTTTCTGATAAGATTTTTTCCTTTTTTTGTTTTTGTTTGTTTTTTGTTTTATTTTGTAAATTTTTTTCTGACAAGATAATCTCTCAGGGACTACATCCGTGGAGTTGACTGTATTTGTTTTACTTCCAGGAAACGTATCAGCGTCGACGAGGCTTTGAACCACCCGTGGATTGCTAAAGCGAATCCTTGTCTTGGTGAAGTTCATTTAAATGCAGACTTTCTGAAGGAGTTCAAGTACCGGCATCAGTGGGTGGTCAGTTTTGATTTTAGCTTATGATCTTTCTGCCTGCATGGTACTTTACCTACTTGCACGTCTGTGTTTTAGTTTCGCTTTGTATTCATAAGACAAATAGATTGTATGTCAGACTATCATGTCTATTTTTTGCTGAACTTTGCACAAAGCTGTGTCTAAAAACAGAATTTTGCATTATGGATTCAAGACATGTTATGCCACTGGTTTAAGAGTTTCTGGTGAGTGATTTGTTTTAGGAACGACGCGTGTATGTGAAATCAGCCAAAGACGAAGAGACAGTGAGTGCGGGTTACAAGCCGAGAGGAATCGATCTATTTATTCCGGATCCATCAAATGCTCATTCCGAAGTCTCTGCCACACTAACCCTCAAAATGGCCACTTCCGCAGATCCGGTTGCTGCCGGTTTTCAAAGCAATAGTGCCAACCCCGAAACCGCCGCTGGTTTAAACGATGAAACCGGTGGGGAGTTAGTAGAGCTTCATATCGAACCGCCAACCGACGCACCTGAAACAGAGGAAAAAATGGCAAATGGCGACGCTGTTGCCATGAATACCAATGCGGATCTGGAATCGGCGGGGATGGCAACCGGTTGCGAACCGGCCAGTGACTCTCACGAACAGTCGCCGTCTAAAAATAGCCTTGGTGACGAAGCCGAAATGCAAGACACTGGCGAATCGACGGAAACGGGGGAGTCTGGCGTTTATCTGACCGCCGGTAGCCCAGTGAGAAATATTGAAGATGAACTGGCAAATCGGGTTTTATCAGATATTAGCGAAGAAAGTTCGATGGTTTCCGAGGGAGAGTTGGTAGAGAATTTGGTCAGTGCCGTGGAAGAAGATCCAGAGGAGAAAACGCCAACCGGCGACGATGAGTTGCTAGACGACGAAACCGGAACCGGTACGGCTGGCACTGTGGGAACGGCCATTGATATGGGACCGCCCAAAACGGCCCCGGAAGCCCCCGCTCCCCTCAGGCGCAGTGATCACGTCTCAAACATTCCCCCATTGACTGTGGATATCCCAGAGCCCAATAATGAGCCGGCGGAACCGGTCGCCACTCCTTTGTCCGGCAAGGCGAGCAAGCACCGGCTCGGTTCCAGTCCCAGACCCGCTTCCCTCAGTCCCGGACCAATCAGCTGCAGCTCGGCCAGCTCAAATGTAATATATAGCCCTGCCTCGCCCAAGGAAATAGACATGCAAGTGATCATCAGCAGTGGTCGCAGCTCCAGGTGTTCGGAGATTAGTTTCGAAAAGACACCCTCTGAGGGCGGAGCGCCGATTAAAATGACCGCTGCGCCAGATTCAGAATTTGACACTCTTCTGTCAGAAGTTGACTTGGCAAAGCGTGACTTTCAGCGGCGCATGAAAGAACTGAAAGATTTGAATCAGAAACTGGAAAAAGCCGCCGATGCAGACTCGAATGCTCAACAAATTCCCACGCTAAATGACGAAAGCAGTCACAACGGCTTGCCGGAACGCAGGCCCCGACCGCCGAAGGAGACAAGAAAATATGACTACGACGGACCCTTGCACGAACTGCAGCTGGAGATGATGGACTGGTCGACCGACTATCAGACCGGACCTGAAACATACTTATTGCAACTACGTGACGCCAGTCTGGCCCAGCGAATACGCGAGTATCGGCGGGAAGTCTTCGAGGCCAACGCTGCCGACTATGTTGTCCGTGGCGCAATTAATTATTTGGAAAAAGACATTTCGATTCGAGAACGCCGGCGTTACTCAGATCTGATCAAAACGGACAAAGATTTACAAGCCGCTGAGGCTTCGTTCGCAGATCTGCTAAAACATAGCAAAATAGAAGCCCTGCGTAAAATGAGACGAGCTAACGCGCCTGCCACTGTATTGCAGCCAACTCAGGAATCCACTGAAGGTTTGTTGTGTAGATTTTTATTGACAATGAATTAACTTAATTATTTGATTAACTAATTAATTTTTTTAGTTGACAGCAAATTATTAACTTGCGCGTAGTTAGTTTTTTGTAAAATAACAGAATTTCCACAGTTTTTTCGAGATTTAAGGAAAACATGTGAATGCACTACGCAAAGAGTACGGTAAATTTGGTTAACACTAAGAGCGTTATTTTACGCAGTATGTGCTTCTAAAGTAAAAAATTATGTTTCGCATGTTTTGAATATAGCCAACGTTGTATGTCCCCGAAGATTGGAGTTAGTAGTAGCCTAATTTGCAGTGGCAGAATTGCACTTTGCAGGCGTATCAGACAACCCTTACTAATTATTTCGAAACTTTGCAGTTTGAATGTATATTAAATAAGTCAATCTTTGCAATGCTTAACTTGATTTTATATAAGATCCTGCTTTTTGTATTTACTTGGGCCCTACACTTAGCAACATCGACGGTTTTTGTGACTATTTCAAAAAACAAAACATTCTCTGATTTTTTATTTTCCTGTTTCAGGTCATGCCCCCCTATTTCAGTCCCGCCTTCACGAGGCCGTCTTCGCCGACAATGGCTCAGTGTCCCTGCAGTGCACCGTCCTGTCCCAGCCCCCTCCCGAGATCACCTGGTGCCGCAACGAGGCCCCCCTCGTGGAGACCCACCGCGTCTCCTGGACCTACGACAATAACGTGGCCACCCTCTCCATTAGCCCTGCCTACGCTACCGATGCTGGTCTGATCAAATGTTTCGCCAAAAATCCCAATGGCGAGTCGTGGTGTGCCGCTCGGCTGAGATTAGGAGGTGAGATTTTAATGAACGGATTTTTTCAGTAGGTGATAATGCATGTAATTAGCTGGATTTTGTTCTTTTTTTGTAGTTTTACAAGCTAAGCAAAAATGTGGTTATAAAGAGGGATCGATCCGGAATAATTTTATATAGCCTAGACGGTCGCTGTTAAAAAATTGGTTTATTGTTTGTGCTGACTCTTTTATGCTCTAAGTGGGTCGGATTTCAGTTTATTTTAATGTTGAATTTGCTGGTATTATTGTCGCTGATAGCATTGTTTTTTGCGTGTCATAACATCCAGGTATGACAAAATTTTATTTATTGCTCCAATAGACTACATATTTTGTATTTGTATATTTATTTGTGTAGTCTGAATTAACGTGTTATTAAATTAAAAAAGCACTGTTTTTACTTTTGAAGATTTGCCCGAACGTCCCTCCCGCCCCGACGTGGCCTTAGCCTCCGACACAGAAGTGTTCATCAGCTGGGAGCCGCCTGCCTTCACTGGAGGCACTGAAATTGTGGCCTACAAAGTTGAATACAGAAAAATCAGTACGCTCATTCTATTTTCTGTGTTCTTCATTTTGCATTTAATCCAGCTATTGATTAATTGGATCTGACCACAGCCGTTGCTATTTTTAAATCCCGGTTCATGTCTGATTCTCTCTAAATTGTATACAATTTTGACGATATTAGAAATTCGGTTTGATGATATTAGAGTTTCTGACGGGAATTGAGTTCAACTTTTGACTGTGTTTATGATGAATGAAGATCGGCTAAGTAAACAACAGCTCACGTAATTTCTTCATATGTATACCCGTTGTTCGCCAAGTGTTCGTAGAAGTATGTGGCTTATGACTACTGATATGGGCACGCACAACTAAGATCACACTAAAATTATTTCCGAACATGGGCAGCAGACGTCAACGTTATTGTGTGAAGTAACATAGGCCGGTTAAATGGATTTGCAACAGCTCAACATTGACCCAGTATCTTAAATGGTTGGAGCGTTGGTTTGCAGATTCAGAGATGGGTGGGGTGGTTCAATCATCCTTGAGTCATATTGACGCTTATGCTGTCCACAAAGAATTGCCCACCCTTTCTTGCCAATTGTACTAATATTTATTTTAGGCGAGAGCGACTGGTCGAGCAGTTGGATCGTGCTGTCGAGCAATATCGCGGAGGAGGCCTTGGTCGTGCGCCACCTGGAGTCTCAGGGAATCTATCAGTTTCGGGTGTTCTCTAAGAACGCATTCGGCTGGGGACAAGCTAGTCTTGCGTCCAGAATGATTCAGACTCATCCTAAAGGTATTTAAGGGCACGTCGGCTGTGTGTGACTTAGAAACATGCTTGAACTGCTCTGGTAGATCGGCCTTTATGATTTACGAATTTCCATAAGAAATTACAGACGTTTTTGTGCAATTGTTATTGCGTCTTTAGCTCCAGCTGTGACCAACGGGTTAAGGAGTTAAAAGGAGTCTAAATTGGAAGCGACAGTTTTGTAGTAATTTACATTTTTCTGCCTCACATTTACTTGGTCAACTTTTAGGTGCTCCCAAGCTTAACCTTGACCTCTTGAAGAAGGAGTATCATTTCAACGTGGTGAATGTGCAGCTGCCTTCGTCGCTGACCGGCTCAACGCTGGGCGAAATCCCAGAGGACGTCAGCGAAGAGGCCACCTCCTCCCGATCGACGCCAGAGCGCGCCCGAGGCCTCGACCTGAACACTGCCGATGATCCAAAACAAGACTATCAGTTGGACTCTGAGATTTTCAGGTGCGGTAGCCTATTGGACTTTTGGCCTGTTGCTTGTTTCGCTTTATTTTGGTAGATTTGATTGAAACTGTTTTCAGTTTTACGCTAATAAAGAAAAATGGCGATAGCAGTGCAGGCTTTAGCAGTGTATAAATTACCTGTTTGTGAAAGGCTTTTGATTAGTGAGCGAGCGTGCCCAATTTCTACCGACGCCGTTCTTTTTATTTCATTTTTCAATTTCTTTCTCAGAGGCAGATTTTGCATCGTCCGCAACGCAGTCTGTCGTCGAAGTGAGAATTCGTCTCATTGTGTTGCCAAAATTCTGCTAGCTGCCCCAGGCTTTCGCGAAGTTGCTGTCCACGAATTTGAGTGCCTGCGCACCGTACAACACGACAATGTTGTGCAATTGCTCAATGGATATCTAAGGTAAATATGGTGCATTGTAGCCATTAGTTATGCAAAATACCATTCATATTGTACCAGATTTTTGATTAATTTGTTATGACAGTGTTTAGATTAGAACATTTTATTAGCTGAGGATTAGCTCAAAGTGATAGCTTAGACCTAAAAATTTTTAAAATTTGTTTATGTGCACTGAATCAGTGCAAATTAGTGCAGTTGGAGCTCAACCCTAAGCTTAAACTTGGCTTATTTTAGATTTAACTAAATCGATTCAACTGGAGTTTAGCTAAAACTCCGACTTAAGTTTAAGTTATTTGGTGCAGACTACCGTTATAGTCTTATATTCTCAACATACGTGTAACGTGGTAAAAATTTTGGGGCAAATCTGATCGACCAAAAATATCCTAAATTTTGCAAAAAAAGTGCCATTGGTCCCCAATTCTGCCTAAAATATTTTGAGACCCTTTCCCAGACCCCTCGATTTTTCTGGAGTAGTGGAAGGGTTCCCCTCTCATACGTGTATGATTAATATTATTTATACGATTCTATTCTTGCTTTATTATTATTATTTCAGAGAGGATTTTGTGCTGATGTTTATGGAGAAGCTAGAGGAGAGTTTGCTGGACCGGTTCACGCGGCACGACTACTACAACGAGGACGTCTGCGCAAAGGTCGCCGCACAACTCCTCGCCGCATTGCAATGGATTCACTTCAAACGGTATTCTGATACTTCACCAGTCTAACTGGCAGGCATGTAATATGTACAGTCGAGTACACGGAAATTATTAAATTACACTGGTTTACTGGCGCTGGACTTTGTTTTTTTTTGTTTTTTAGGGAATGTTTTTTTTTTTTTTTTTTTTTATTTTTTTTTTTTTCCTTTATTGTTTTTAAAAAATTTGGAATAAAAAAAAACAATAACTAATTTACTTTGTCATCTTTTTCCTTTTTAAAAAATTTTTTTTTTTCTTTTGTTATTTTTTATAAAAAAAAAAAAATATTTTATTTTTTTTTTAAAAATATAATAATTTATTTTTTTTTTTTTTTTAAAATACTCGTAAATTATCCAACATAGAAATTTTGGACTGAGCATTATATATTCCTAGTCCCGACTGCCTGTTTTTATATAATACAGCTCTATCATCCGATTCTAGCATTGGACAAGCTCACTTTGAGTAGTCTGCCATCAATAATGTACGTTAGTTATAAATAAATCACTCTTAGCTGTATGTACTCAATGCGTTTATACGAGAACGAGTTCAGTCAGATCAGGATAAATATAAGCACATCTATGAAATATTATGTAGTAACTCCCAAGGAAGTATTTCGGGTATTTAATTGGCTTTTGTGTTTTAGCATAGTTCACTTGGACGTGGAGCCGGACAATATAATGTTCTCCGGTCGTCGAAGCTGGAACCTGAAGTTGATCGACTTCGGGTGTGCCGTGGCCCTCGACCCGGATCCGGAAAAGGAGACCAAATGCGACAAACTCATCACGCCTGAATATGCCGGTGGGAGTTTCAGACATTTTTCAGGATTCGAATGTTGTTATATTAAAATACTGAAAACAATGTCTGTAACTTCGGCAAATGCACTTGAGAAATTTATTATGCTCCAGATATTTATACCAAACTTTCAACATAGTCTTCTGGGCATGGTAAACACAGGCGCAAGATATCTGTTGTGAGATGACCCCTTAAGCTAGGTTCATAGTCATCTTTATGCTTGTCCCTATCTATTTGTCGCAAGCAGTTTCCAAAAAACTACGTGGCCAAATACACCAATTTTCTTCGCGAACAAAGTTGGATTCAAGTGTGGTTTGTATACAAACAATGTAGCAACACGATTTAGTCAATGTTTCATGTTGGCTAATAAGAAGTTGTCCCTGTCTCCACACTCTTAAAGACAAGTATGAGCCGGGTTTTAGGATTGTATTATTTTATGTTTAGCGCCTGAGCTGGTTCAACACGGAAACGCGGTTCCATCGTCTGACGTTTGGGGCGTTGGGCTCATTCTTTATATTTTGTATGTTATGATCTATAACTGCACAAAAGAGGCCAAAACAGTGTTCATTAAAGTTTAGTTCAGAATTTGTGAAGATATTCTTCCATATGCTAGCCCGTCTTTCACTAATAGTAATGGTGGTTGGGTATCCAATGCATTAATAATAAACGAAATCATGGCATTGATGTACCTATCCTTTTTTTAAATAATAGCTTACTTAGCTTTACTTACATAGAATTGTTACCGTTAAACTGCATAAACGGTTATGTACAACTCACCCATCATGTGTTATCGTAGATCATGTTTCAATGTTTGTTTGTGTTTCAGGTTGAGCGGTTTCCATCCGTTTGCCACCGACGAAGATTCAGACGATCAGATCGTACGCAACATTATTCAGAACAGGCTGGATCTGAACTATTTCTATCCCAATGCCAGCGAAGAGGCTCTCCAGTTCGCCACTTGGGCGCTCAAGAAGCATCCCGCGTATGTATTTAAAATATTCCGATTATTTTATTTATTCTACGGTATTTTGCAATCACCTGTCGAGTTTGTTCTATTTTTAACTCAATATATATACCCTGCTTGGATTACGAGTGAATGTAAAAACACTACAGGCCGATAATCGACAAAAAAGCCAGAATTATAAATTCACTCATACGTCAGTCTAATTCAGTGATATCTGCCCAGATTATTGTTTTTTTTCTCGAATTTTCTGCAGCTGACTGTTCAGCTGTTTATACGGTAATCTGGGTTCAAGGATCGCTCTCCGCTGTTTGTCGCAGTTTTCCCTGCTAGATTCAGGCTGATTGTTAAATCTATGTACTAGAGGTCGCATGTTTTGGGATCCCTTCTTGTCTCATTTTCGGCTAAAATACATAGTTCAAGTTCATATAAAAGCTACTATTATTAAAGAACAACACATCATTAGTGTAGCCCTGGCAATTTTCGAAAGTTAGTCAAACCCTAATTTTGGTTATCAGAAATCTCAAAACGAAGTATCACTTTATTCTGCTTGAACTAAAAACAAGCTGCTTCTGTTTCAGAAACCGTATGACCACAGAAGAGGGTTTGCAACATCGGTGGCTGAAAATGCACGACGCTATGCTGAGAAGACGTGAAAATATCAAATTCTCCGCAACCAGACTGCGAATTTTCGCTCGACAATATTTCACAAAGAAAATTGCCACGCGCACTAACAATAACCAACTTCTCAGTGTTTACGGCGGAACTCCTGCGTGAAGCAATAGTAGATAAATTTACGGAAAACTACTGTCGTGTTTTTTCCGCCGAATCATGAAATCGGGTCCATTTTAACTAATTTTCTAATATATAATTTGATTTGGCATGAATTGATTAACTGATTAGTAACTCTTAATAATTGGTTAATTCTACAGAGTTGTGATTTAATATGTGGCCAGAACAATGTGATAACTAACTTATATAATTAATTTAATTACAACTGATTAACTTTGGATGGAAACCTGGATTCTGTTCCGCCCGGAACTTTTGAACACTGATTATTCTCTGGCCGAGTTTGCGTGCGTGCGTGGATTCTATAGATTATTAATTTCATTTTTTGTATGTACATCGATTTTTTAACAGTCGATTATTAATTTTATGGATTGTTAATTTACTTCTATTTGTCTTTTTTGAAAGAAACTGTTTTTGTTATTGTTTGGGGCAAGTTTTTTTTCTATACCACAAATATTTTTAAAAATTTTATAAATTGACAGAATCAGAGCAGTCATTTTAAAAAATTTGAGATTTCATTGGTCCTGCTTTTAGCTTAGCGCTAATTTAGTTTTAATAAAAATGGAAAACCTGCATATTTTTTGCTGTAAAAAATTTGGACATTTTTGTTTTGTCTATTGTACTTTGTACTTGTAATAAATATATTGTATTTGTGGTACTGTATTGCCTCTGTTAGTTTGTTTCTGCAAACCTTTGTTTTTACCTAGTTTACTGTTTCAGTTGTGTATATTTTGTATCCAAAGGTACGTTAAATTTGTTTAAAAAAGCTAATGATTACCATTTTTCAGACTCTTAAAAATTGTTCAGATATTATATTAGTTAGTTGTAGACTGTCTATGACCTGTTGTTAGCAATATAGCTTACCTTATGTTTTCTAGTCAGTGGTTATTTTATTTAATTAAAGTGTTACCTGACTTGTTAAAGTCTGTTTTAATTGACATTATGACCTCAATAGTTTTTTGTCATTGTTTTTTGAGAATTCTTTTAGTTTTCCAAGTTTCGAATAGTAACAATAGCATCTGACTATTAAGCCCGGTTCATAGAGTGTCACATACACAGTTACATGAACAAGTATAAAATTCTCTTGACAGAAACTTTTCCGCAGTTTTTGCATACCAACTAGTCTTGATCTGAAGTTTGTTCCCAACTACAGGAAATGACCACATTTAGTAGGACAGTTATGTCGGAATTGCCAAGGGACAAAATGACAGGGCTGGACAAGCAAGTAAGGAGGAGTATGAACCGGGCTAATCACCAGGATTTTATCAATCACAAAAAAGTCATATTGAGGTCATATTGTCATTGATGTTCTACCGATTAAGAGATATGTAGGTGTATCGTGACATAGAAATGAGTAAAAATACTCACATTCGCTCTAGCAAGGAAAGGATCATGTTCATGTAACATCTTCTTTTCTTCTCATACTAACCTTCAATTTCAGTTTTACTAAACAAGCTCTTCTGCTGAGTAAGAAGTGGTTACATTGTGAGTCCTGAGTGTCAATATTCCAAAGGAAATATTAAACGCGGCCATTATTTGTGGATTAACTGATTTTTAAATCCCTCTTATTGTACACATGTACTGCTGATTTGCACCAATGCCTTACTGATTACTGATGAACTGACTTATCAAAACCAACAAACTCGTTTACTGACTGAGTACTGAGTGAAAAACTATTATCATTTTATGGCGCCGGGGCGTCAATACTTTACAGGAAAAATGAAACGGCCACGTAAAAAACCAAATTGCGTTCTTGTGTTAGTGTGTACTGTGTACCTACCGAATACCCATGTTACATGTACATTTACTCGAGTATGGTACTTAAAAACAAAATTCAGCACAAATGTAATTTATTTACATAAATTGATATTACTTATGTTTGTCGAGTTAATGCTAAATATCTAGCTTTAGGCGCACGTTCTCTGAATGGCACTACGCTGTGACAACCGACAGTAATTTCAACATAAATTCTCTGATACTGATATGTACCAGTTTCGTCACAATAGACTCGACGTAAAGCTGGAAATTCGCGTAAAATGGGGACACATTCGGCTAGAATAGGTCCGCGAGAGTTTCTGCACAGACATTTGGCTTCTGAGATTAATTTTGGTTCCCGGGATTCATCTCGATTCACACTCCACTCCCAAGGACATAAAGATCTTTCCATCAGACTAGCGTCTGGGTGACTGAGCGGATTTCTAGCACAAATTTCTCGTTCGAAGCTGCTGTCGCGCTTCTCGATTCGGCTTTTGGATTCATCGAACGTTGTATCGGTTGCATTCTCTCGCCAATGCTGAGACATATCGGCCATGTATTGCAGAATATTAACGTCCGATTGTGAATCGCGAATCCAGTTTTGCAGAATATCCGATAAATCCGGTGGATCTCGACACTCCAGCGGTTTTGAATTGCTCCCTGTCGGAACGTGGAACACCCAATTTTTTGGCCATTTTGAATTTTGACGCCACTTGAAAACTGACGCACTGATTACTATTTCGATGACCAGTGACGTCAATAGCACAGTCTGAGTGAGCAACTAAAATAAAAATTGAAAAAGTTAAATGAAGGAAGGTTCACCATTACAAGTTTGAAGTCTCCAAACTTTCAAGGTCGATGACAGTACAGATTTTCAAACCTAATTTAATGTTCAGTCAGACGTTACCGCGGTCTGAAAACTGAAATTTAATGGGCGCTAGCTTCAATTGGGCTAAGATGTACATAGGAATATTTATTAGTTTTGATATTTTTTTAGTTGTATACCTATTTCCTTCATGAGTTTAGTCTGTATTTTCAATTCACAACCAAAGATGCCTGTCTACATAGTGCGCTAGTGTCTAATTTTAATTTGATTGGAGTGATTGGACCTAATTATGTACATTATGTACCTAATTATTACAAATTATGCTTCGTCACTTTCCGGCCAACGTTCGTCACTTTTCGCGAACGACGAAGCTCGTCGTACGCCGACGAAGAAGGAACTTTTTTTTGCACAGTACTGTATGTCTTATTTTTGTTGAATTAAGTAAGTTGTTACTTACTAACAATGTAGAACATGTAGGTAATTTTGGAACGGTCCCTTTTCAAAAAGTAATAATTTAGAATTATGATATATATTTATAATGAAGTTAAGTTATATGTACATATAATTATTGTGACTGTAAATAAAACTGACGATTAGTGCATGATTCACTGTTAAAAATTGAGCAAGATTAACGACTATTGAATTTAAGCGTAGACTAACTCAGAATACCAGTGTAAAAATTTTCCCATGCTAATCCAGAAATATATATTCCAGATTTCTAGCAATAAAATAAGTAGTAGCAAGAGTACATAAATATGTACTCTTGGTAGTAGCAAAATCAAGTTTGTCCGTTTCTAAATCCAGTTTTTATTAAATCTAAATTATATATGTTTTCTGGATTAGTTAAGTCCAAAGTTTGGAAAGCATTATTGTATCATAATGGGTTTCTGTATACTAGAAACAAACGAACGGCGACGAAAGTGTATTGGCTGTAACTATGTACTTTTTAATTAAACAAAAGGCTGTAACTATGTACTTTTTAATTAAACAAAAATAAGACACCCCCCCCCCCCCCCCCCCCCCCCCCCCCCCCCCCCCCCCCACCCCCCCCCCCCCCCCCCCCCCCCCCCCTCATAAAGGTCCAATTACAATAAATTTATTCAAAAAAGATGACAATTCAAAAATTTTACTTTCTGAAAGGTGATCGTTCCAAAATTTTATCTTTCTGAAAGGTGAACGTTCCCAAAATTCAGCTTTCTGAAAGGTGAACGTTCCAACATTTTGGCTTTCTGAAAGGTGAACGTTGGGAAATTTCCGTTTTCTGAAAGGTGAACGCTGAGAAAATCTTTTCTGAAAGGTGAATTTCTGAAAGGTGAACGCAACCGTCTAGTGCCTACCTTTTCTTTATTGTCTCAACAAGTGGCGCATTTTATTATTTTCAGAGCAAATCTGCAATCTAAGCTTTCGAAATGCACGCAGTAAAAAAATCAAACACCAAAAATATTTCTTCTTTGCAAGATGTATTAATTGTTTTCATAGTTATGTACATAATACCTTCTACGAAAACGGTAGAAAAACTAATAAATAAATCACAATCGTAATCTTACCATCGTAAATCACAGTCGAGGCACGTCTTTGGCATTAAATTGGACTAGAATCCGGCATTTGAACCTGTATTTTACTAATTTTCTCGTGTCATACTGTAATAACGTCTGTGAAAGTTTACATTTTCTGACTGCGCCTGTTACCAGTGACCTAAAGAAAGTTAAACTATAAAATTTAGTAATTACATTATGTTGCAAAAAAGTCGTCATACTAGTAAAAAGTGGCCATAGAAAACAGATTTAACAATTTTTTAACAAAAGCGAATTTTTAATGAGAAAAAGTGTCGCGGGTTTAGCAAAATTTCGTGTTTGCCATGCACAGTTATACTTGCAATTGAAGATAGCTAGTACAAATTACAATAGTTGTGAAAAAATACAGAGAAACTAAAAATACGTTCGAGACTGAAGTCCTAGTCTTCAAAAACAGAGGTCACTTTGCTTGGAATATTAATTAAGCTTTAAAATCAAGTATTGGAACAAAATAACGAAAGTGAATAAAATTAACGATTCATTTAACTTTCTTCGCTCTAAAGAAAAGTAAGTTGATGTAGCAAAAAAATGGTTTAGTTTAAACTTAATCAGGGGAACTGCATATTTTGCGTCATAACGCAGACACCATAATATTCGCTATCACTGAACTTACTAGTGACCGATGAATAATTATTTCATAAAATTTGACAAGTTTTGCATTACAACTCTTCTTTTCAGTGAAACAAGTCGTTGACCGAAACAAACTCATACAGATTACGAGCAACGCAGTGTTAAGTACAGTGTTGTACTATTTGAGGTTATGTAACCGCCATACAGTTGTGCAGCAAGGTACCCCACACACTAGCAAATTGTAAATTAGAAAACAAGTGAAAGTTTGGTGCGACATGCAGTATGAAATAATCATTCAAAACTGCAGATGATTAGTTTGAAGCTAATAACTGGAAACTAATTTGCTAATTGTAACGCGCCGGGGTGTAACAGCAGCAAAAACAGGCTTTCATACAGAATAATGATATGTTAGTGCAGACTGCAGGTGCAGGGCTACTAGCGCAATAATTAAATTTATCATTATTCATTGATTCATTGAACATCTAGTCATAATTTGTAGGTACTGTATAGTGTATGCTTGCCGAAACCACTTTCGACCCTTTACTATCAGGATCAGCTAAACATAAATAATACTGATACCAAGAGTGCATAATAAGAAGAGTATGACACTCGTCCAATTCCTGGCAGGGGTCGGAATTACAACCTGCGAGCATTAACTCCAAAAACAGGCCACGAATTGGACCATAGTACCACCCCCACAAACTGGACCCCGGTCCAAAACGTGGCAAGGGTACCCCCCCCCCCCACAAACCCGACCCCGGTCCAAAACGTGGGGGGGGTACCCCCCCCCACAAATCAGACCCTAGTGGTCAAAACGTGGGGGGGTACCCCCCCACAAATTGGACCCCGGTCCAAATCTTGGGGGGGGTACCCCCCCCACAAATTGGACCCCGGTCCAAATCTT
Source organism: Trissonchulus sp. WLG1_4 (assembly GCA_030248245.1). Classification (NCBI taxonomy): domain Eukaryota; kingdom Metazoa; phylum Nematoda; class Enoplea; order Enoplida; family Ironidae; genus Trissonchulus; species Trissonchulus sp. WLG1_4. Next base: position 42,055 of record JASANF010007663.1, read on the forward strand.
GGGGGGTTACCCCCCCCCACATTTTGGACCCCGGTCTGAAAATGGACCCTAGTGCCAAATCACCAAAATTTTGCTCAAAATGCAGTTTTCGGCCAATCTGTGCCCTGTTGGGGCTGCTCAGCCTCAACTTTTGGCTTGTGGGGTTGCCGACCCCTGCAAGGCCGGGTACAACCTATTGTATTCGTTTTTTCTGGATGCTTTTGTTGATTATTTGAAACATCAAGGGTCCCCCCTTGTGAACTTGAAAAATTTTTGGTAATGGATTGGTCTGAAAACTTTTTTCTATGGGTGATTTAGGTCCCAAATTGCGGATCCGACAAGCGTTTTAGTTTGTGCCCGTCTGGACTTCCGTACTACCTCACCTAGGGGGTTAAAATGGGCAAATTTTTCAACAATGCGGATTCTTTTGTTTTCTGGGGTAATTTTACCTCCTGAAAACGAATTTGAGCTCCATTATTGTGTGTACGGCTCGCAAAAACCTGTGCGACCGCCTCCCTTCCAGAGACCCAAGGGGTCCAATTTTCTAATTCGAGATTTTGACGTCCCCAGGGGTAATTTGGGCATTTTGGGCATTTCGAAAATACATTTTTAAATTTTTTTTTAAAATTTTAAAAAAAAATTAAAATTTTAAAAAATTTGACTTTTTTTCAGATTTTTTTTTGGAACGCTAATATTTGCTTTCCGGAATGCCGAAATAATCCTAAAACATCAAAATCACGCAATTTAAAAATATTTAAAATTTTTATGTTTCCTAAAATTTTTTGATTTGTACCAATTTGAAGATTTTAAAACTTTTTTAAGACAGTACAACCACACAATTACAATTCCAGAAAAAAATCTGAAAAAAAGAAAAATTTTTTAAATTTTTAAATTTTTTTAAAATTTAAAAAAAATTTAAAAATGTATTTTCGAAATGCCCAAAATGCCCAAATTACCCCTGGGGACGTCAAAATCTCGAATTAGAAAATTGGACCCCTTGGGTCTCTGGAGGGGAGGCGGTCGCACAGGTTTTTGCTAGCCGTACACACAATAATGGAGCTCAAATTCGTTTTCAGGAGGTAAAATTACCCCAGAAAACAAAGAATCCGCATTGTTGAAAAATTTGCCCATTTTAACCCCCTAGGTGAGGCAGTACGGAAGTCCAGACGGGCACAAACTAAAACGCTTGTCGGATCCGCAATTTGGGACCTAAATCACCCATAGAAAAAAGTTTTCAGACCAATCCATTACCAACAATTTTTCAAGTTCACAAGGGGGGACCCTTGATGTTTCAAATAATCAACAAAAGCATCCAGAAAAACGAATACAATAGGTTGTACCCGGCCTTGCAGGGGTCGGCAACCCCACAAGCCAAAAGTTGAGGCTGAGCAGCCCCAACAGGGCACAGATTGGCCGAAAACTGCATTTTGAGCAAAATTTTGGTGATTTGGCACTAGGGTCCATTTTCAGACCGGGGTCCAAAATGTGGGGGGGTACCCCCCCCCCCCCAAGATTTGGACCGGGGTCCAATTTGTGGGGGGGTACCCCCCCCCAAGATTTGGACCGGGGTCCAATTTGTGGGGGGGGTACCCCCCCCCCACGTTTTGACCACTAGGGTCTGATTTGTGGGGGGGCAGCCCCCCCACGGTTTGGACCGGGGTCGGGTTTGGGGGGGGGGGGGGTACCCCTGCCACGTTTCGGACCGGGGTCCAGTTTGTGGGGGTGGTACTATGGTCCAATTCGTGGCCTGTTTTTGGAGTTAATGGTCGCAGGTTGTAATTCCGACCCCTGCCAGGAATTGGCCCAGTGTCATACTCTTCTTATTATGCACTCTTGCTGATACATATGATGGTAACGAACGCGTGTAAGCGAAATCGAAATAGCACTTTTTGTGCTATAGCGCTTTTTTTATGCGCTATATGCGCTATAAGCGCTATGGAATTTGCTATATGCGCTAATTGCGCATGCGCTATCGAAGGTGCTATATGCGCTATTTGCGCTATAGCGCTTTTTGGGGGTGCTATATGCGCTATTTGCGGGGGTGGGGGGGTGGCGTTTTTGAGCTAGAAACTATAATAGCGCAAATAGCGCAAATAGCGCCTAGGGGTGGGGGGGTAAAATCTCGTGCTCGTGCACGCTTACACGCGACATCTACCCATTTGATGATATTAATGAATGATATCATCTGAATGATGATGAATGATTATTTTATGGAGTTTTTGTAGTAAATAGCCACTTAAGGCAAGAGCAATCAGTAACGACCGTAAAACTCTGGCCGTATAAGTAACATCGAAAATAATTTACTGCCCAAACAATAGCTAGGGCTTATTGTTCAGCTGATGGGTATTTTTGTTCGTGGTTGAGTTAGGATCTACTTGCATACGCTATGACTTTTTCTGTTTGGTCGTGCTGTTGGCTAAGTACTGCTCCTAGTGCTATACCGCTAGCGGTTATGAGCAGTTTCCGAAAAGTAGGATAAAATTGGTGTAGAGGTTTCTGTCAAAGATTGTCGAAAGCGAGTTGACAAGTTTCAGACCATTGATATACGGTAACTTTACAAAGTGAAGTGCTTAAGGGCGAAGCGATTTTAGCAAATTTTTTTAATATAGTATGGCGATAGTATGGCGCTAGGTCGAGAAAACGTCCAAGTTCAGGTACATCTTTAAGGACCGGATAATTAAAAATTGTGTTTGTTTGTGCAGAATCTGGTGGTATACTTATCGTATCTTTTACTTCATATAATATGTCCAAAAAATGGAATTGAGTCTCGGCAAAATACGCAATTTTGGGGTTTTAACTTAATGCCATGTCGACGTAGTCTTCTGAAAACAGCTTTTAAGTCCTTCAAATGTTGGTCAAATATTGATGAGTAAACTATGATATTGTCTATATAACATAGGCATAATTTCCAATTCAATCCCATAAGCATAAATTCCATCGTCTTTGGAAACGTAGATGGCGCATTGCACAGACCGAAAGGGAGTACATTGAATGCGCAGGCCGGCGAAAGGACTAAACGCCGTTTTTGGTTTGTCCTTTTTCCGGAGTGGTGTTTGCCAGTATCCGCAGCAGCAGTGAAGAGATAAAAAGTACTTAGCATCTCCTATTGAGTCGAAAATATCGTCGTATCTCGGAAGCAGCCATGAATTTTTCTTTGCGATTGCATTCAGTTTGCGGAAATTAACACAAAAACAATCACTGCCGTTTTTCTTTTTGACAATTAGCAGTGGAAAATTCCAAGGAGACGTGCTTGATAGAATTATACCATCTGTGCCATTTCGCTTATCATCTCTTTGACCTTTTCACGTTGTGACACTGATATGGTCGTTGTTTAATTGGACTGTAATCGCCTGTATCCAAAGTATTTTCTATGTTTACATTTACCAGTTTTGCAAAGTCATATTTGTGTGTCGAGAATACTTCTGGGAACGATCTCAGAAGATCACTCAATTTAGTTTGTTGTAATCGAGATAGTCGTTTATTGATGTTATTTAGGTCAAAAGTCAATTTTTGTTGATTTCTTCAGCGATATGAGCCACATGTTTGACACTCATAGATCCTATTGTGGCCGAGGCTAGAAAAGCACCAAGAATTACAAAAGCGTGTCCAGTTACAGAGTTAACACCCATATGCGACGGAAACATTTTTTAAAGTCTGGAACAAACATTTTCGCAATTGTAGTGAAAGTTGCTCCAGGGTCATATAAGGCTTTTAGAGGCCAATTGTCGAATTTGACAGGAATCGTTGCCTGAATTTGATTGGCGTGAGTCTGTTGCGTAGGTATAATCAGTGTATCTGGTTTCGTGTTGGAAATGACTGTGCTTATTGAACCGGCTTTAGTATTGCCTTGAGTAGTTTCAGCATAATAGCACATATTGCAATTTCAAGTCAGTAGTTTCACAATCACTGTAGCACATACGTGTTCATTGGGTATTTCATAATTGTGTTGACTTTTGTTATCTTCTGGTACTGGAGGTGCGTAATCAGCTGGAATATATGTTGTCACTTGGCAGTGCAAATGTTACACGTTTAGTCGACGTACTTTTGAGAAAAATTTCTTGACTGTGCGTTTTGGATTCATCGGCTGGTCGTTTTTCTGAGAGAAAATGTTTAAAAAGTCGTATTGTGATAGCAATTAGGTTTATTAAAAGGCTCAAGAGTACCAAACAAATAGTTGCACTGGGCCGTGAAAAAAGAAATTGAAGAAAGGGTTACTGGAGAGCTTGAGATATTGGAGTAGCTACAAAATCGTAAGGCTTTTGTTAGCTACATGAACTGCGCCTTTTATGAATCCAGAGATAGCATGTTGACAAGCAACGTGTAGCAACAGTTGAAAAGATGGCTGGGGATACTTAAGATCGGTAATAACTACACTAGTCGTAGCTCACTTGATGCCCCGCGCTCAATTAACTGAGCTATCAGCCCAGCACAGCAATTGCTGTTACGAGTACTTCATATACTAGCTGATTAGCTCATTTGACTGCTACTACCAGTATCAACCAATCAGCTGTCAAGGCTGTTACACTTCTTCCCCCATCAGGAGAGGCCGGAATCCCGGTGGCTTTTGATGTAGCACACACCTCGGGAGTCAGCCGAACATCCCGCTGGCAGTCGGGAATCTCCCGGTCTTCCGTTGCCAACTAATTATCAAGAAGCACACCCGGTCCAAGCTCTGCTACCAAATGTAACAGTTGAAACGATGGCTGGGGATACTTGGGATCGGTAATAACAAGAGTGTAATAACTAGACTAGTCGTAGCTCACCTGATGCCCCGCGTTCAATCAACTGAGTTATCAGCCCAGCACACCAATTGCTGGTACGAGTACTTTATATACTAGCTGATTAGTTTATCTGACTGCTACTACCAGTATCAACCAATCAGCTGTTAACGCTGTTACAATGAATCGTTGTATGCTTCAATTTACAGGACGCAGCCGGAATCAGAAGCGGTGTTGATCTAGGCAACCATAATTGAGCGCGCTTTTTGATGATTAATGCCAGAACTGGTGCTTTACAACTTAGCTTCGTTGACATAACAACCGGATGTCCACCAGCGACGTGCTGAAACAGTTGAAACTGGTAAGCACTCGATCCGGGCATCAGAAGCCAGAAAATACACAGGACAAAAATGATGGCCAAACATTGAGTCACTGTTGCGAAGTAAAATCGCGTATTGTAGAGTTCATCAATTGGGTCTAATGTGAAGTATTTTGCTAAATCAAAATACCTGTTCGTTAGTGTCAGCGGTGGTGGGTTGCTCAAACTATCCGTTGAACTATGAAATAAGTTGGTCAAGTCGTATTCCTTGACATTTTCTACATCATTGGCAGACGGGCTGATTGTCGCCGTCGTCGGTGCATTATTATTAACGTCGATATTGAAGGTTGTGTTGAAATAAATGAGAATTGTGTCCGTGGACGCACATGACTCATCAGAATCATTGTCATGTTTCACTTTTTGTGCTTACGTTGTCATGAAAACGCGGTCGGTTTCAGGTTTGGACGTCTCATCAGTTTTTTTAGTAATTGCGGGTTTCACGTCTATGACATTCAGAAAGGCCGTCTTTTGGTCAGGTGTTTCGTGATCATCTTGTAGTCGATCATATAGTTAGAGAAATTTAGCATCAAATGCTTCTGAAACTTCCTGCGGATTTATTGTCGTGTTGCCGGGCCCGGGTACATGACTTAGCATGTCCACGTAATGGTTGGTCGCAGTTTGTGAATTGTTACTTTGAGGGTTATGTAATAACGGCGATTTAGCTCGCTGGTGATGAGCATGACCTTATGATTTGCTTTCAGCAGAATTGTAGCGGCGTCTATGATATTCTTTGTTGCTAGCTTAAGCTAGTCTGTTATGATGCTCGTGTTAACTACTGTAGTTATGAAGCTACAGGAGGAGGTGACTTTTGAATTTCAATCGTCCCCTATGGCCTGTTGCTTGCAACTTTACAAGTCACAATTGTAACAATTGTAAGTGCAAAATCAAGGGATTCGTCACGAATTTGTCATTTAAAACCATTACGAATCACCAAATTTTGCGCTTACAATTGTTATAATTGTATAACTTGTGAAGTTGAGCAACAGGCCCCTGGTTACACTCTGAGCCTTTAATTTCAAACGTCCCGTTCGAACGGATGATAGAGTAACAAGGTCTAAAGATCGAAATACCTTTATAATATCGAAATCATGGTTTTGGCTATTATAGTGGGTTGATAACACAGGTCGAAATGAACATACAATAAAGAGATAGAGCAAGCAAGTAAAGGAATAATGATTACATTTGGAGGTTAACATACGACAAGAATACTAGACAAACAAAAACAACACAAACAAAAACAAACAAGAAATATTTTTTTAAACACGTGAGAGATTTAAAATTCCAAGGACTGACTGGGTATTCGGGGGGAATTGGCATAATGGGGAGGAAGTGTGAAAATGGGGCAGGAGCTGAGGGGACAGCAATCGTGGGTTGGACGGCCGAAGCTGACTGCATTGGTGCAGGAGCAGGTTGCGGTGGTGTAATTGGACTGTATTTCGGGGTCGTGGCTGGCATCTTCACGGGTTCGGCGTTGCTAGCATTTGGTGGGTAGTTCGCTGGATTGGCGCGCTCTGGGGTGGAGGGCGCGGTCGTCATCGTGGCTTCAGGGCTTCGATCTTTGCTGATGGTCGTTCGTTGCAAGGTTCTAGCTGGTCGGGTTGAGCGAGTCAGTTTTTGCTGTTGGAAAGGTTCGTCTGACCAGTAGGGCTAAGGAGGGTTTTAGCAGTTTTTGAGATGTAGTGGAACAACTCTCGCAAACCTTCGTAGGTCAGGACAGGGGCCGAGTTTTGTGATAGATTTAGGAATAGATCTATCTCAGGGTCATGGATGAGCCAATAGCGGATAGACGTATCCTGGCACGCGTTGAAGATTTTCTACGACAATCGCTGGGCCGCTTCCGCTTGTTTGGGTTGACGTGTCAACGGTTCGTACCAACGGATTTTGGTCGAAATATTGGTCAGTGTGGAAATTGCAGATTGAATACTCTGCTGCCAATTTCGGCCGCAATCCAGATCATTGGTCAAAATTATCATCAAAACATAATTGTACATAGTGCGGTCGTGCTTTTGGACGAGCCACGGGATATCTGCAATGGCTGCTCCCGGGGAGCAAATGACTCGCCCGCATTCAAAAGATTGCAAGTACTTAAGGCTTTGGTTGGAAATAATCAGGGCGGAGCGGGGCGGTTTGATCGTGGTCGGAGGGCCTTGGCAGTACACTATTAGTTCTATTGGGGGATCCTCGCCTTCTTGTAGTAGTTCAGCCGCCTCGTCGAGCAATTGGCCGTGCTGATCGTGTTTAGTAAAACTGGTAAAGTCCGGCAGGAACTACTTCACGACTGTGCCGGCAGACCAAAATTGGTATTTGCCGAGGCACACAGACGTGACATTGGGCGTCATTAGCATGTCTTACACTGCTTTGAAGATAGTGGCCAGGTGCATCCAAATCAAAATAATGACATCATTGCGTTTCAGAATCCACGGGCTGTTTATTTCTATGTACAATTGGCGTTTGGCGGCCAAATAGGCGTCCATCGCATTTGCGGTCGAAATAATAAGAATATCGTGGGCCTCATTCATCATGCCCAGCGTAACGAAATGGGTGAATTCAATTATTTGCTTGACCACCAAGAAATGCAGGTCTCCCAATGGGATCAGTCAGGAGAAACGGTGGTACGTGGATAATAGGGGGTTGCTCCATCAACGTATTCAGCCGATATCTCTGGTTCGTCGTTTTCCGGATTATGGTCGACATTGGGAGCAGGGTTCTGCGCTTCGGGGAGGTTTGGATCTTGGTCAGGGGTCTGATTCTGTGGGGGCGGGGTGCTGGGCTGGGGCGGCGTGATACTATTATCACATCTTCCATGGGCTCGGGTGGCGGGGATCCGGGAGGAGTGTGAGGACCTCGCATTATCGAAAGCTTCACGTCGAGATGGCGCACTTGGGCGAAATATGATAATAGTACTAACAAAACTAATATCGATATGATAGCTAAAACAAAACAAGTACAGAATCAGAAATACAATATTTCAAAATGTGTATCAGCTTTTTTATCGTTCTAAATATTCTGACTACTGTGTAGTAGTCATCAGTTTTTTTGTACGTTTTACAGTTATTACTTCGAAAACTTTTACATAGTCAACAGTGGAGCAATATGTTGGTTTGGTATGGCGATATCGTAAAGTCGTTTGGTTGGCTGGGCCGTTTTCACTAGCTTACGACATAGATCACGTGATTGAAGATTCTTTCTTACTAATTGAAGAAAAACTTTCGACATGAGATTGGTACAACTACGATTCAAAGAAAGATGATATTGTACAGATACACAAGATTGGAAGTTTAGAACAATGCTGCTACATCTTGACGGAATTCACATAGTCTAATGATTTGGTTATACCTAGTACAATCATAAACTGGTATGTTCTTTTTTGTTCTTAAGTAAAAGTTGCTAAATACCACAGAGAGTGAAATTAAGCCTGGTTAATACTCGTCCCTAGGCGTTGTCCCTGTCCTTAAGTGTCCCTAAAGCCCGGTTTATACTTGTCCTTAAGGACACAGGGACAGGGACAAGGACAAATTTCTGTCAACTGCTGTGCAGAATGGACAAAAGCGTTTGAGCTAATTATTTGCATACGGTCTAGAATTGCCCTCAACTGTCGTCATGCAAAAAAATGGCATAATTGGCTTTGCAGTTTTTTTGAAATCGCTTAGGGACAAAACGACAGGGACAAGGACAAGGACGAGTATGAACCGGGCTTTAGTGTCCTTTTTCCTGCGTCCTCATGCTTTATTCTTGTCCTTAAGAAATGTCCCTAAGGTTCATAAGGAATGTCCTTGTCCCTGTCCTTAGAGGTGATTGATTCATACTCCTTGAGGAAAAAGGAATAGTCTTTCTCACATGAACTAATGCTCAAACGTCACTGGATAAACTGCGTTTTGTTTAAAGTACCTTAAAAAAGTTATCAACCCTATTTATGGGCTGAAAAAAATAGAAAATTCAAAATTTGGGATTCGAACTCTGATCCATAGGTTGAGAAGCAAAAATCATAACCACTCGACTTCCAAGTCATGAAAATCGGATCACTAGAATATCTTTCTGAATTTACAGTATATTTCAGGTTGGTATAAAAATTGAAACCAAATATTTTTCACGCAAAAATGTGTTAAATAACCCAAAATCAACGATAAAATTAGTACCGCGACACAAGCCCACGAGATTTCGTCACTAGTAGTCAAGTTAGTCCGTGATTGGTTGTTCCTGATGTCACATGTAGTAACTGCCGTAATTTGATTGGCCGAGTTACTTAGGGACAAGAAAAAAGTAGAACATTGCTCAACATTGCCTAGGCACATAGGGACAGTCCTTATTGGTGGTTAAGGATATTCTCTAAGCTGCTTATGGACAAGTATGAATCAATCGCAACTTAGGGACAGGGAAAAGGAAAAGGACAGCAGAAAAGTATGAATCAAACCCGCATACGGACAGGGACATTCCTTAGGGACAAGGACAGTCCTTCAGGACAAGTATAAACCGGGCTTTAGGCTATAATACTTGAGAAAAAAATGAAACACTATAATGCAATCGTTTATAGTAGTCAGAAATTGTAACATAGTTAGCATAAATTGTTGAAGTAGCAGCAACACGTTAAGTACATTAGAGCACTAAAATAACACAAAGGTTTGTCACGGAAAGTATGGAACTTAGATTCTGAAATAAATGAAACGCATAATGCTGGTCAAAAATTATGACAACTGAGTTTATTGCCTGGAAGTAACTAAGTGATTTCAAAGTGACTAGTCTGGGTCGAAAGGTTCTTTGTTTATTTTCATAACTGTTGACCAAACGGAAATAAATAATTTATTTTCATAGGATTAGGTGGCCAACTGGGATAGTTTATTTTCATAGTTTTAGGTCGACTTTGAGTTTTTGTTTGTTTTGATTGATGAAGTCGGGACTATTCAAAAGATCCTCCAAGTTGGGTTTCTAGTTGGCATAAAATGAACAGCTGCCACGAAAGGACTATATAAAAAAAGCTAAATTAAAGTGTCCGTCCATACTGTATAGCTATTACGTTAAAATCAAAGTTTCGTTGCTGTAAAAGCCGTGTAGAGCGTCTGTTACCGTGTTCGGTTCTAGTATTCGTCGGCTATGTAGGGGTATGGGCAACAGTGTGACTTCAAAAATTTAGAGATATGTTAAGTTAAGTGAATATTTTAAGTGGTCGACATGGCGCGTAATATGATGACTGTTTGGGTCATTCACATTGCGGAAATTGAAATTCGTACCATTTATGCCAACTATATGAAACGGACCATCCCCCAAAATGCTTCCCCCAAGGTGCTCTACTCAAAAAAATAGGTCCACTATTCCCCCCCCCAACTGCATTTAACCCAAATAATGACATTTCTAAAAAATTCAAAGAATACAGAAACTACGAAAAGTTACAAAAAAATACAAAAAAATTACAAAAAATTAAAATTAAAAATTAAAAAACTACATATCTCCAAAAAAATAGGAAAAAATGTAAAATACAGCTATTAAAAGTCAGGATTCCCTTATTAAGGTGGGGCTCCTGAAATATGGCTTTTTAAAAACGGCAATCTGGAGTCAATTTTAGATGTGCGACAGCAAGATGGTGTAAAAGTATGCCCAAACACAAAATATGAAGTTGATTGATACAAATTAGCATTCACTGTAGAGCAAACGTGAGTGGAATTTCGACTTGCGATTTCTCTTCACAGCTGTATAAGTGTATCGCTGTTGCACAATCAATAACTCATTTTGCTTATCTTAACCTGATCGAGCGGTCGCAAAATTTCATTTTTGGTGAATATGATTGATATATTGAAAAACACTAAAATCACGATTTTCGGAAAACGTAAATTTGATCAAATTTCTTAAATACCATCGATTTTCTCAAAAACAAATTTTGCGACCGCTTGAAGACAATGAGGCGCATTTATGTGCCGAATTTTAGCTTTCCTCATTGAGCCAATTTTTTAAAATCGAAAGTCGAAAATTTGCGTTTGTACTCATACGGACTTTATTTCAGCATCATGCAGAAAATACGGTTTTATTTTACAAAAAAATTGCACCACACTCAATAAAACATGGAAAATTTTTAAGTATGTCCAAGTAAAACACAGCAGCTAGTGTTTTTCAATCTTTCAAAATCATTACATACGTGTAAATGCACTGGCTTGTAAAGATATTTCTGTGAAAATCTAACGTGCTTTTCCTTCCTGCAAGGCGTGCAGGGGCGGTCCCAGGTAGGGGGCGGGGGGGGGGGGGGCGCCCCCCCCCCCCGAAATTTTTGCCGACTGAAATTGTACACAAGGGTCCCCCCTTTGTTTTTTATGGTCCGGCCTGAAAATTTTTCTGATGCGTCCCCAATTGACCAAATTTGGCCTAAAAATCAAAAATTTCCCCCAATTTTTTTCTGGGGGCTGCCGCCCCCAGACCCCTGCAACTATATGGCGTACTATTCCTTCTTATTATCTTTCATCAAAGCCTATACATGTATACATCATGAGTACATTATGCTGCATTTGCATGTCTTCACGAGTATATTATGCTGCATTTAGTTGTGTAATACACTGTCTGATGTGACGTTCCCATCATGTGTTCTATTTTCCTGTCGGAAAAAATTTCTGATACGTCTCCAGTATTAGATTGGTCTCACAGGAAAACCAGGAATCAAAAATTTCTGTGAAATTTTTTCGGTTACGGATTTTTCAGATGTTTTTTACCCTTTCCATTCAGAGCAGGGTTTTTTCAAAATCGGCACTGTGTAAATGTTGTGTAAATTAAAAATTTGCTGTGTAAATTAAGGGTATGTTGTGTAAATTTTTAAAAGTGTGTATTTTAGCATTTTTTAGGTAAAAAGTGACCGTTTTTTCACGTGAAAAGTAATATTTCGACTTTGAGACTCGAACTACATACGGAAATAAAAAATATGAGATATATAATTGAAAATTTTTGCGTTTATGTCAGTTCAAGTATCCGACACGCCAGGGCAAGCCCCCTAAAATTTCGAAAAATCCGAAACAAGCCCTAACCCCCAGGCCGAGACCCCGTGTACATGCATTGTTTACACAGATAGAGAGTTGTTCTATCAGCCAGATCCTACTCATTTTTTTCAAATCCGGGTTTAAAACGTTTACAGTAGTTTGAAGTAGGACAAGAAATCGCACAGACAGGCTCAGCATGACTCATTTTTCACTGTCAACTTTCAAGTGCATGAAAACGAATGCTAAAATAAAAACAAACATAAGCCGTTTAAGAGCAGAAACTGAAGATTTTTTGTTTTGCGGTCAAAAATTAGACAATTTTGTTAGGACAAAGAGGGCACAGGCAGCAATCGCCACTTCGCGAATTTTTGTAATTTTTACAACCAAAATAGGTGGTTTTAGCAACCTTTCGGGGGAAATGGGGATGTGTAAATCAGTGTGTATTTTTATTTTTTGTTGTGTAAATTAGGCGGCTACACCCTATTTTACACAAAAAAAACCATGATTCAGAGACATTTTACAGACTTTCAGAGGAATTTCAGATAAATTTCAGAGAAGTTCAGGGAAAATTCAGAGAATTTCACCCAGAATTCAGAGACTCTGAATTTTATCTGAAAAAATGTTACTGGCTTTTCAGATAAATTTAAGATACTTTTTACAAGAATTTCAGATAAAATTTACCTGATATTTACAGATGTGAAAAACATGTGAATTTTTTCTGAAACTCGTGTAAAAAGTATCTGAAATTTATCTGAAAAGCCGGTAACGTTTTTTCAGATAAATTTCAGAGTCTCTGAATTCTGGGTGAAATTCTCTGAAGTTCCTCTGAACTTCTCTGAAATTTATCCGAATTTCCTTTGAAAGTCTGTAAAATGTCTCTGAATGGAAAGGGTAAAAAACATCTGAAAAATCCGTAACCGAAAAAATTTTACAGAAAATTCAGATTTCCTGGTTTTCCTGTGTCTGACGATGGTGGTCCTATATTTTTATTAAAAGAGTGCGTGGGAAGCATGTGGGCATGTGGCAGACTGGCAGTTGGCAGCACAGGAAAACATCTGATTACAAAAAAGTTACAAAAAATTACAAACTTGTACTCTGATTGCAAAAAAGTTACATAAAAATTACAAAAAAATTACAAAATTATTACAAAAAATGTAAAAAAGTTACAAAAAAATTACAAACTTGCACAGTGAAATTACAAAAATGTGACATAAAAATTACAAATTTATTACATATTGGTTTGTAATAAATTCGTAATTTTTTGTAATATTTTTGTAATCAGATTTTTTCCTGTGCAGCCGAAAATATTTTTTCCCTTATTCTGTTTGACCGTTTCTATATGTGATATTGTGATGACTGATGAGCCTTGCTGTAACAAAAGCTGTGTATATACGCACGCGCGAACTGTCATTTCTTGTGTATAAGAGTGTTGAATGAATTAGTTAGTGTGTGATTTTATTCTCGAAAAAATACAGTTTGAATTTTACTAAAGTTAAAAATTGAGAAAAAACTTCTTAAATATTTAAAGAAATAAAATAAATTTGGATCTAGAGATCAGATTGGGGGCTTGGCTGACGATGGGGTTCTATTATATATATTTTTTTATTAAAAATTAAGGTACGAATAGGAAGCGTTTTACTGAAAGCTTAAAACTGCCGAAGAAAATAGTTCAATACAAAACTTTTTTAAAAATGCAGTAATTTTAATAAAAAATGAATTATATAATAGTAGAAACTGAGTTTCTACCAAAAATCATCCCCTACACTCGACACCTGACCTCCCTCCACCCCTTTGATGCGCCACTGGTTACGACCTAAGCTGACAATTTATCTATTGTCTCTTTTCAGCCGATTTCATTGCATACCTCTTTGCTGTTTAGTTTACTCTTCTTCTCTCTTATATATTTTTCCAGCATTAGGGATGCATTTTATTTCAGAAAAATGCTTTTTTTCAGTACCATGTTGTTTTACTATTACTTATTTCAGTTGTAAAAAATTCAATAAGTTGAATTGAATTTATTGAATTTACATTGATCGTATCTTTAAGTTCTATATACATTTAAACGTTTGGAAATTTTTCCGTGATTTGTCTGTGCACTTTCGTTGTTTTAGCTTCTTCGCCTCGGCTGGTTTTGAAAGGGTTCATCAGAATGATCGGGCCGCGTTGTATTGGTGATTTACCAGTACAAAAACTTTTCACGGTTATTGCTTACCTAGTTATAGTAAGTTACAAAGCTTGTTTTGGTAAAACGTAAGTAGAAATGCTTGGTATGAGTGAGTCTTGAACTGTATGTATATATAGTCAGAAGCAGAGCAGAGCAAACGCCGCGTTTTAGTTAGGAATTTCAGCGTTTAAAACGCCTGTCTGCGAGTCGGATGGCTAGTATATGTATATATAGATAGATTTTCAAAGTATAGATAAGTTTTCAAAGTGAATAGTCAGTGTTTGTAAGTGAATTCGCGTAAAAACGCAGCGAAATCGCAAGCGAACCAAATAGTTAAATACATTAAACGCAGTTTTCCTCAGTCGCAGTTAAAAATATGGAGTAGTATTTGCACAGTCCCGATTTAAAAAATTCCCACTGCCGGAAGTTTTCACATTTTCCCGTCAATCTTAGGCATTAAGAAATCGTGTTATGCGCGCTGTGTAGCTCATGCAATTTCCATTCTTGGAATTTGCTTTTGTTTTATCAGTTCTTGTCTGTTTTTACTAAAAGCTGATTTATTAAAGTGGCAAAAGTTTTTTCAGAGCTTATTCAGAATTCCAATCGAAGCGGCAGTGGTCAGTTTGGACACAAATAATGTTGAGAGCGTGCTATGTAAGTTGATAAAACTGTGATAAAATATATACACAGCTTTTTAAATTTCGTATTGTTGATGTTTTTCTTTTGTTTTCTGCGTAAACTATCAGCCATAATCAGGTCAGCACACCTCCTTGTCCTAATGTCCTGTCGAGACCTTACACTGTTTCTTAGCCTGTTTATATTCGTGTGGTCTAATGGCGGATGCCACCTGAGTGGATATTCAGGTGATAACAGCAGTGTGTCTACATGAAGATTTGTTGATCTGTGTGAACGTGAAGAAAGCATTTGTACATATGAGTTATCCAGCACTTAGTTGCCAGCGCTGTTCTGTCATACAGCTCTGTGGGTATGCCAAAACTATGTAGCTTCTATGTATATAGAGCTGTGCTGATTAAGTTGACCCTTCGTTGTTGTTGCTTTTAGCCTCGGCTGATGTTGTCTTCGTAAATTTCTATGCCGACTGGTGCCGATTCAGCCAGATGCTTACTCCTGTTTTTGAGGAAGCTTCCAATAAATTTACGGTGCATGTCTTTTGTGTGTTGTTTAGATTTTATAGTTGTGCGAGAAAAAACCTATTTTCAAGTTTTTGCGTCGTTCTGCTGTCTACTTAAATGAGATCCATGTTGCTCGCAGCTGTGATAGTGTGATAACTGCCATCTTTTGGTAACTAACACACTCTTCTGGCATATTTTCAGAGGAAGGGGGTTGCGGGGGCGCATGCGGGTTTTTCTTCCCCCCCTGATTATAACTGTACAATGTGTATATACATAAGTGTGTTAGTGGTTTAGTGGTTTCTAAAACGCCAGTTCAAATAGCATTTTTATGATTTACCCCTTCCGTTACGCAGTATACTATTATATTTTAGGCATTTGCGTTAGATGACACAGTTTGAAACTTGCCAACGCCCAACAATTCTTTTCTGTTTAAGCTTATTTTCGCATTAACCACAGTATATACGTGCTTGTTTTGGATCTTTATACTTTGTGTTTCTGTGTTTTAGGACGCTAAAAAGGTTGTCTTTGCCAACGTGGATTGTGATAGACAGCGTAAGTATTCATTGATTTTTCGGTGTCTTTATTGTTGACTAGACTAATTTAGATTTTTACCCAGAGTCCACTGGCATATTTTTAGGCAAAATTTTATGGGGGGGGCGCGATGGGGGGGGCCGCCCCCCCCCCCGGGGGGGGGGGGGGGGGGACGGAGGGGGGGACCAAACGGATACCCATCAATATATTTTATATAAGAAACAATGGTTATTATACGCTAAATTTTACGTTTTCATAGGTTATTATAGCTACGCTAATACTAAATTTAGCCAAAAAGACTCAAAAACCCGACGAACACGACATTGCTACAGCTACCAACCCAAAAACACAACCCCCCAAAAACGCAAAACCCCAAAAAAACACCAAAAAACCCCCCCCCCCCCCCCCCCATGCCAGAGTCCAGACCATACGTGGACAGGTAGCCAATGCGGGGGGGGGGAGCGGAGCAACTTTTGCGTGAGCAGCCTCCAAAACATTCTTGGGGGATTGAAGCACCTGTCTGGGGGTGTGATCTTGCCATCTGGGGGGTAAGGGGTGCCTCCCCCCAAAAAACCCTCCTCGCCCATTATGGTCCAGATCGAGACTTCTATTCCTGTCCATATGGAAACAGTCTACCGGCCTGTGTTTAATTGCTCGTACGTGGCTCTTGGGCAAGCTTAAAGCACTTAGGCTGGACTGCACCAAATCGGATTAACTGACGATTAGCTTAAACCGATTTAGCTCAGGCTTAAAATCCTTAAATCGGTTTAAGTCCGCTGCACCAATGAAGATTAGCGTAGTTTGCGCTTAAGAATTAGTTGAAACTTCAGGCTTAGCTGCGACTTAGCTGGGATTCAACTAAATCGATTTAACTGGAGTTTAGCTGTAGCTCAGACTTAAGTTAATCCGATTTGGTGCAGTCCACTGTTAGTTGCAAAATGTACCAACCGTCGCCATTTCATTCTCTCGATTCGCCACATTCTGCATGTGACGTTTCAATGAGCTCAATGACATACTATGTATGTTTCAGCCGATCTTGCAAGCAAATATCACATTAGCAAATATCCCACTCTGAAACTGTGGAGACACGGACAGCTGGCAAAGCGGGAATATCGGGGTCAAAGGTCACTAGATGCGTTAGTGCAGTTTGTCAACAATCAAATTCAGCCTTCTTATATGGACTTCGCGTCACAGGATGATCTAAATTCAAGACTAGAGGTATCAAGAATTTGCTATTTAAGTTAAGCGTTACTTGTTTTTTCTGTATTATTTTATGCTCATCTTTTTTATGCGTGTTTAGCGTTTAGTAATAGTTCCTTCGTTTTTGTAATATTATTTTTTGCTATTCGGTAATATTGTCGATCGATTTACGTTGCTTAATAGAAACACAAACATTGTGCATATTAACACTAATACCTAAAATTTTTTTCTGTGAAGAGATAAAAACCATTTGAGTTACGACTGACTAGTTACTTTTCCAGTGGCTATGTAAGTGTTTTATTTTTAGAAAGGAAAACGCAACGTCATAGCATATTTCACAGAAAAATCAGGACCAGAATGGGATATTTTCCTGAGAATAGCCAGCAATCTACGGGAAGACTGCAAGTTCTGGGTTGGAACCGGGTACGAGAAGACAAAGACAAAGTTCACGAACCACAGTGCGGACTTCCGCAATTTTTTTGAGTCGTCCGCAATTTTTTTCTGCCATCCGCAATGCGTCCGCATCCCGAATTTCTCAAAAGGAAAATTTTTTCCCGTGGACTCCCTTGGGTTTTTCCCACTCCCACAAAGAATTTTCTGGCACGTCCCCAATTGACCGAATTCACACTACTTTTTCAAAAATTTTCCTTCGAGGGTTGTGCCTTCTAATTCATCAGAACTATGTGTCTATGTATGTGCCAATATGTGGAGACTGGAGATTTTTGCGATATAATTGCAATTAAGCGCATTGTAAGACATTTAAAAAAATTGAAAAGTCGTGCCCACCCCCCAAAAAGTTTCCTAGCTACGCCATCGTTGTTTATTATGAAATATGTATATAGTGCACAAACAGAAATCCTAACATAGATGCATGAATTTTGCCGACTGTCCGCAGAAAAATTTATCCGTTAGCAAAAAAATTGGCCGTCCGCAAAGTATCCGTACTTCGGATTTTCAAAAAAACCCTGAGCAGGTGCTATGTTTAACGATGTTAACGTAAACGCATTCGCAAAATTGGGAATTTTGCATTGTATGTTCATTTTATTTATCATGGTCGTGTTTTATATAATTTCAGACCAAATGTCAAGGATCATCTTATTGGTGGAAATAGTGTCGCTTTTAAAACACCGGTAAAGTTCGCTGTTGAGTGTCTTTTTGTTTATCTTTGCTTAATATTTGTTTTGTATTTTTGCTGACAATGTGTGCTGAATAAATTCTAGGTAGATTATTATCAGTATATTTGCATTTGTTTATGTTACAAGATTAGTCGTTCGTTGATCACGCTGTAGACTTTTTCAGAACTCCGATGAAGAGCAAGTGTTTTCCGGCGGCCTAGGCGAGGAAGAATATCTACGGCAGTGGCTGACAGATAAATGCATTCCACTTGTGCGCGAAATCACTTTCGAAAATGCTGAGGTAATTATGTGATTCATAGAATGTTTAACGGTAGAGAATATAGATTTTTTTTCAAATTTTGATTTTGTTAAAAAACGGTTGTGATTTTATGTGTAATTGTGTTAAACTTTTTTTGAGAATGTACAACTATAGATACCATGCGAGGCTGCCATTAAAAGTATTTGTTGGGATAATGCAATTTCCTTTGTTGTATTATGCTTAGATCGAGTGTTTTACAACTTTGCAAGAAGGACTAACATGTAGTACTAATATTATAATAATGTTTTAGGAGTTGACAGAAGAAGGTCTGCCGTTTTTGATTCTGTTCCGGCACCCGGACGACACGAGCATCATGGATGTGTTCCAGAAAGAAGTTGCTGCACAGCTTATGGACCAGAAAAGTTTGTCAAAATTATTGCTCTAACTAATGACTTAACAATGGGAAAAGTACTTAGTCACAACTAAGAGACTGATGACTGAGCTGAGCAGTTTTCACATATAATATAAAATTTTGCGAATATGAATGATTTCTGTCTGCGTTTTGCGTATCCGTCTATAAAATACGGAATATAGTTTACGCGTGAATTGGTTAGCTAGTCATTTATCAGTGAATGCCAGATTGCCCGAAACTTGAAGTATAAGTAAATTATTCATTCTTTGGGTGAAGATGATAAAATGTAGCAAAGTGTGAAAATAGTTCTGAACTAATATAAACAAACTCTCATTTTAGTAAGTATTTTGTGTCGTAATAGTGTTTTTGCATTATTAGTTGTTATTTTCTAATTGCACACTGCGTCGAGACATTTTTAGTGCACAAACGGTGATTTTTAAAAGATGCCATGCTTCAAGTCATCTACATTGACGTTTTTGACCAAATTATCCTGAATTGAATTAGTATTTGTTTTAGCGTCAGTCAACTTTCTGATAGCTGACGGAGTGAAGTTCGCCCACCCGCTGCACCATCTGGGCAAGTCAGAGAAAGACCTCCCGCTGCTTGCCATTGACAGTTTTCGTCATATGTATTTGTTCCCGGACATTAAAGAATTGACGTAAGCGCCTTTTGATCTCAACTTGGCGTAGTAGATAAATAGATGCCTGACTGTTCGTAGATGTTGATTTTTTTATTGCTTGGATAACAAGACTGTGTAGTATTGTTTTCACTGAACCTATCGAACAACATAAAGAGGTGATGTGGTCTCGAAGATAATTAAATGCAATTATTGTGAAACTAAAATACAAGAAATCAATTATCACATCAGAAGTTTTATGTCGTGCTCGTGTTGGACTGTTTTTAATCGTACTTTAGTTATTGTTTTCTTGTTGGAACATCACTAATAGAAAAAGAAAAATAATATATACCTCTTGTTACCGTGCAAAAATTTATGGAAGTTTCATATTAATTGTTGGCTTAAAATAAAATTTATATTTTGGCTCTGCGATAGAAATAAATTGTTGCGGTTGTTTACTTTCAGCACTCCTGGAAAATTGAAAGAATTTGTGCTCGATCTGCACTCTGGAAAGTTACATCGTGAATTCCATCACGGTCCGGATCCAACACCACCACCAAACGCAGTACCGCAGCCTCCGGTTAGTGGTATTCTTCTGTATTAAACTGGATCTTTAAGCCAATTTTTATCAGATTAGGTGGACAAGACTCTTTTTAAAATAACTGGTCGGAGATTTAAAAACAGCATATTTTTATTAGACTGAAGGTGCTCTCTGAGTAACTTCCAATAAATCAAATTGCTACAATTTTTCTTGCTGATATAGAAAGTTTTTGCTAAAGTGCAACCAAAATGGACATCAGGCACCTATTTCTGCAAAGTTTGATACGTCTGGGAGCATTTTAGGAGATTTTATGACGGCATCAAAATTAAAATTTTACAACATTGTGCTGATTTTTGAAACAACGTAGCTCAACGATACCTGAACCAAATTTAACAATCAATAGCTTAAATTGAAGACAATTATTTTGCCGAGGTGCCATTTTTGTCGGGTTTTAGGTAATAGCGGCAAATTTTTAGATATTTCAAATATTATCGAATGTGATGTTTTAAACAGCCTACTATGAGGTGGATCATAAAAAAGAACAAATTAAAAAGTTCGGCACCTCCAAATGCATCTGTTTTAATAGTGTGCAAAGTTTTGTGATGATCGGTTTTCTCAACTGGAAGTAATCTTAAAAATGAACCCTATAGCCCAATTTAAGAACCTTATAAAAGTTTGCTTACACATACGTATTTTCCTTAAAATTAGCTAATTTTTAAGTAATAAAATCCATCGAGAAAATTTTCAGAAGCCAAAAAGTATTTAACAAAAAATAGATTGGAAAATTAACAAATTTTTTATTAATGTTGTTCAACGTATTTTGGAAATTTTTTTACAAAGTTCCTACACACACGGCTTCTTAGTTGCAGCTAACAATTCTCTAGCCAAAACTGTTTTAAGAAGTACCAAAGTCCAAAAGCCATTTAGAATTTTTTGGTACATCGATATAAAGGTATTTTCCATTGAAAAATGTGATGAAATTTCAAGTTGATGTTGAACAAAATTTGACGTTATGCACATCAAATGAAAGCTAATTTAATTTCGAGCAACTTTTCTTTTTGAGTTAACTAATGAAAACTTGACTCAAAAATTTTATCACCCATAATTGGTGATTCGGAGCATTGATTTTGATTTTGCTTTCCTTTTACTTTTTTCTGGGATATATTTTACGATGATGTTTTCTTTTATAGTACGTAGTATTCTTAGTTGGTGATTACGTTTATTAATTGTTGACTCATGATGATTAGGCTACGCAAATTGAGGGCAAATACTATTCGTCATTATTGCTTAAAAACAAAACGATAGTGACAAAGACAAGAGCAAGCAGGAATCAACCGGGCTTTAGTGTTTACTGTGGTCAATTATGAGTGACTGTCTTAATTTTTTTAGGGAGGGGGTGCCAAGCCGTCCGGGGGTGGAGGCCAAGCCCCCGCCGTCGAGCCGCCCTCCCCGCAGCGCACCACACCGCCTGAATCTGTCTTTAAGAAACTCAAGCCTTCAGATTTTCGCTATACAGTCATGAATAGGGACGAGCTGTAATTTTATGACATAGTATGCGCTTATATATCTAATATATTTGTGAAGAGGCGAAAAGGTGTTCAAATTCCACGTATATATTTTGTTGTTTACGATTCAAATAGCCTTTAATTTGGACGTCTTTTATGTATGTGCGAGATTGATTGTTGTTTCTGTATTTCCGTAAAGCGGCTGTTTGACGTTTGTTATGACTTTTTACCGGAGTTTCAGAAATTTGTTTGTTTTAAGCGTAAGATAATTAGATATTTTTTGACTTTTGGTATTATATATACCTGAGTATTCAATTTTTAAATATCAGCAGTTTTTCTCAATTTGCTCAT
Source organism: Trissonchulus sp. WLG1_4 (assembly GCA_030248245.1). Taxonomy (NCBI): domain Eukaryota; kingdom Metazoa; phylum Nematoda; class Enoplea; order Enoplida; family Ironidae; genus Trissonchulus; species Trissonchulus sp. WLG1_4. Next base: position 63,908 of record JASANF010007663.1, read on the forward strand.
GTGGTTTATGTATGTGTAGGGGCTTTTTACTTTTAGGATGAATATATTTTGGTGTGTATTTTTTGCATAAGTTCTTTATTTGCACTGTTTAATGAATGTGTTATTTTTTCATGTATTTCCAGGCACATGGCAAACTGGTTTTTGGGGTTATTTTAACTGTAAACCAAACATCCCTAAGTTAGAGACGAGCATCGGAGTCTCCCGTAAATTTGAGATTTAGTCACCAAGACAAAAAATATCTTTCGTGGCCTTGTGACTTCCTGCGATTTCGTCCAACTGTTGCCAAATGGCTGTAAAATTTTTTGAAATTACAAACGAAAAAATGAAAAAATATACTTTTCTTCCAAAAAGTACAACTGCACGATCTATGACAACACGTTGATCTGGCTCTTGTGACTGAACCAATAGAAATCTCGTCACAAACGCAAGAAACCTAAATGGTTTTGTACTTGTTTTGTTCTTTATGGTTGAACTAAACTTAAACCCAAGCCTAGCCCGAAACAATAAAATCAGTCGTCAACGTCTGTAGCTTTGAAATGTGTTCGTCCACAAAAGATATACATTCCGTATGATATCAAGCATACAAAGATCGGTACAGCTTTCTTAAAAAATTAAGCTAAGCTGTATATGGCGCTTCCGGGACAGTCCCTCGCAACACCAGGTTCCCGTATGTATATATAGTATGCTTAATGTCTGCTTGTATGAAATGAGAATAACTGAATTAAGTTACCTTTTGTTAATGAAAAAAGGATTAGCTATTGCATAAAATTTGACATAGTAAGTTTAGTTTTTATGACCA
>JASANF010007666.1:0-10396 GCA_030248245.1 Trissonchulus sp. WLG1_4
AACAAATTTAAGTAGGACGCGAGCTGGGTTATTATTTTCGTTTACTTAACTTACATGCGACTGCTACTTTAAAAAAATATGGAAATTTGTATAAATTATCATGGTTTTTATGCACTATTGACTGGTTGTTTGGGGTTTAACACAGAATAATTGTTGTTTCATGTTCAGTTTGTGTGTGATTACCATCTATTGTGCTAGTTGGAGTGATCAAATTGACTGGTTCAGTATTCGAGTAATGGAAATAAAATGATTAATTATATTTTCAAACTTTAGTCCTCATCGGTTTTGGAAGAGCAAGAGAAAGTGGAAATTATGGGTAAATTGTTGGAATGAAGTTATGTACTAGGGTAAGGAAGGCAGCAGTCGCAATGTAAGTTAGAAATGTAGGAATAGTTAAATATATAAAATTGAAAAGTGAGCAAGGAGAGAGTAACCCAGAGCACGGACCGAGTAGTTGTTGGCCTGGTCGCGCCCCAAATTATAATATTAACCAGATAAGTTGTTGGGTCGCGTTTTGGTTGTTTCTAACAGTTATATTTGTAACTGTAATTCGATCTGATATTTAGAAATTTTGTAAGCGGAATTTTGCAGGCTTGCTTTGTAAAACACTATTGGTTTAAATTGGGTTATATACTTGTACATAGTTAAATTTGGAAAATTAATCGGCGGCACTGTAAGGCACAACCAAAACGTAGCTGTGGTGCAAATAGTACACAACCTATAGTTTCAAAATTGATTATTATAACGTGTATTTTTGATACCCAATTGAGTCAAGAAAAATATTGGTTGGTGTTATTGACAATACCTTATATAAATTAAGTGTCGACTTTTTGAATGTCTGATGTCTTGTTTTTTACCTATATTACGGTAGATTATTAATTAAAAACACAGTGAGTACACTTTGGGGCACACCGTTATGGCTGTGCAAGCCATGCCGGTAGGCCTCACAAATGGAAACGTGTGCGAATGTATGTATGAGTGATTTAAATCAAAATTTTCTTAAAATTTAAGTAGGACGCGAGCTGGGTTATTATTTTCGTTTACTTAACTTACATGCGACTGCTACTTTAAAAAAAATATGGAAATTTGTATAAATTATCATGGTTTTTATGCACTATTGACTGGTTGTTTGGGGTTTAACACAGAATAATTGTTGTTTCATGTTCAGTTTGTGTGTGATTACCATCTATTGTGCTAGTTGGAGTGATCAAATTGACTGGTTCAGTATTCGAGTAATGGAAATAAAATGATTAATTATATTTTCAAACTTTAGTCCTCATCGGTTTTGGAAGAGCAAGAGAAAGTGGAAATTATGGGTAAATTGTTGGAATGAAGTTATGTACTAGGGTAAGGAAGGCAGCAGTCGCAATGTAAGTTAGAAATGTAGGAATAGTTAAATATATAAAATTGAAAAGTGAGCAAGGAGAGAGTAACCCAGAGCACGGACCGAGTAGTTGTTGGCCTGGTCGCGCCCCAAATTATAATATTAACCAGATAAGTTGTTGGGTCGCGTTTTGGTTGTTTCTAACAGTTATATTTGTAACTGTAATTCGATCTGATATTTAGAAATTTTGTAAGCGGAATTTTGCAGGCTTGCTTTGTAAAACACTATTGGTTTAAATTGGGTTATATACTTGTACATAGTTAAATTTGGAAAATTAATCGGCGGCACTGTAAGGCACAACCAAAACGTAGCTGTGGTGCAAATAGTACACAACCTATAGTTTCAAAATTGATTATTATAACGTGTATTTTTGATACCCAATTGAGTCAAGAAAAATATTGGTTGGTGTTATTGACAATACCTTATATAAATTAAGTGTCGACTTTTTGAATGTCTGATGTCTTGTTTTTTACCTATATTACGGTAGATTATTAATTAAAAACACAGTGAGTACACTTTGGGGCACACCGTTATGGCTGTGCAAGCCATGCCGGTAGGCCTCACAAATGGAAACGTGTGCGAATGTATGTATGAGTGATTTAAATCAAAATTTTCTTAAAATTTAAGTAGGACGCGAGCTGGGTTATCATTTTCGTTTACTTAACTTACATGCGACTGCTACTTTAAGAAAAATATGGTAATTTGTATAAATTATCATGGTTTTTATGCACTATTGACTGGTTGTTTGGGGTTTAACACAGAATAATTGTTGTTTCATGTTCAGTTTGTGTGTGATTACCATCTATTGTGCTAGTTGGAGTGATCAAATTGACTGGTTCAGTATTCGAGTAATGGAAATAAAATGATTAATTATATTTTCAAACTTTAGTCCTCATCGGTTTTGGAAGAGCAAGAGAAAGTGGAAATTATGGGTAAATTGTTGGAATGAAGTTATGTACTAGGGTAAGGAAGGCAGCAGTCGCAATGTAAGTTAGAAATGTAGGAATAGTTAAATATATAAAATTGAAAAGTGAGCAAGGAGAGAGTAACCCAGAGCACGGACCGAGTAGTTGTTGGCCTGGTCGCGCCCCAAATTATAATATTAACCAGATAAGTTGTTGGGTCGCGTTTTGGTTGTTTCTAACAGTTATATTTGTAACTGTAATTCGATCTGATATTTAGAAATTTTGTAAGCGGAATTTTGCAGGCTTGCTTTGTAAAACACTATTGGTTTAAATTGGGTTATATACTTGTACATAGTTAAATTTGGAAAATTAATCGGCGGCACTGTAAGGCACAACCAAAACGTAGCTGTGGTGCAAATAGTACACAACCTATAGTTTCAAAATTGATTATTATAACGTGTATTTTTGATACCCAATTGAGTCAAGAAAAATATTGGTTGGTGTTATTGACAATACCTTATATAAATTAAGTGTCGACTTTTTGAATGTCTGATGTCTTGTTTTTTACCTATATTACGGTAGATTATTAATTAAAAACACAGTGAGTACACTTTGGGGCACACCGTTATGGCTGTGCAAGCCATGCCGGTAGGCCTCACAAATGGAAACGTGTGCGAATGTATGTATGAGTGATTTAAATCAAAATTTGCTTAAAATTTAAGTAGGACGCGAGCTGGGTTATTATTTTCGTTTACTTAACTTACATGCGACTGCTACTTTAAGAAAAATATGGAAATTTGTATAAATTATCATGGTTTTTATGCACTATTGACTGGTTGTTTGGGGTTTAACACAGAATAATTGTTGTTTCATGTTCAGTTTGTGTGTGATTACCATCTACTGTGCTAGTTGGAGTGATCAAATTGACTAGTTCAGTATTCGAGTAATGGAAATAAAATGATTAATTATATTTTCAAACTTTAGTCCTCATCGGTTTTGGAAGAGCAAGAGAAAGTGGAAATTATGGGTAAATTGTTGGAATGAAGTTATGTACTAGGGTAAGGAAGGCAGCAGTCGCAATGTAAGTTAGAAATGTAGGAATAGTTAAATATATAAAATTGAAAAGTGAGCAAGGAGAGAGTAACCCAGAGCACGGACCGAGTAGTTGTTGGCCTGGTCGCGCCCCAAATTATAATATTAACCAGATAAGTTGTTGGGTCGCGTTTTGGTTGTTTCTAACAGTTATATTTGTAACTGTAATTCGATCTGATATTTAGAAATTTTGTAAGCGGAATTTTGCAGGGTTGCTTTGTAAAACACTATTGGTTTAAATTGGGTTATATACTTGTACATAGTTAAATTTGGAAAATTAATCGGCGGCACTGTAAGGCACAACCAAAACGTAGCTGTGGTGCAAATAGTACACAACCTATAGTTTCAAAATTGATTATTATAACGTGTATTTTTGATACCCAATTAAGTCAAGAAAAATATTGGTTGGTGTTATTGATAATACCTTATATAAATTAAGTGTCAACTTTTTGAATGTCTGATGTCTTGTTTTTTACCTATATTACGGTAGATTATTAATTAAAAACACAGCGAGTAATATAAAATAGGTATTAGGTAAACAAGTGATGAATAACAACGCAATGAGGAAGTTATTATCATTATTAACTCTTTGACAATCAGAGACTCTCTCTCTCTCTCTCTAGGCACTAGGCAGCCAGTCTTTGACACCTTCCGGTTTTTGTTCCTTCTAGAGAAGGAACTATTGTTTTGAAATAATGATAACAACACTTTTCACATGTATTGAATTGTCATTTTATTCGAATTTTTAAATTTTAATTTTTTTTGTATGGTAAATTTTCAGACTAGATACACATGCTAATCCCGTGATTGTCTAGACTGATGTCTGTTTTCGTACTATGCTTCTACATAGTGTTGACCAAACATGTTTACTCATCGAAGTTGGGTGGTCGAGTGGTCAAAAGCGCTAGTACGAAGATTTGTACACGTCAAGGCCCGAGGTTCGACCCCCATAAATTATTTTTTTGCCCAAAAATACGCAACTTTTGTCTGCAAAATTGTTTTGACAGGGCATTTCCTTGTAAAAATTTCAACTGCGTGCTGAAATCACAAGCAGCTTCGGCAACTATGGAATGTGCTTTAGGCAAAACTGTTGAATTTATAGTGTGAATTCAACACTTAAGCACTGAAACTAAATAAATACAGTAAATGTATATAGGTGTTACTGCTTTTCATATGAAAGGAAATGCACAAGAGTGAAGTAGAGCTGAAATCTGTTGAGTAAAGCAAGCAGAATTTAGCAGAATTTGCACTCGGCGAAGAAACCCTGCCCCCGTTTGGGGCCAGCTTGTTTGGACTTTGCTCAAACAACGTGCGTTGTGGAGAGCTAGCGAAACCGGCATGCGATAGAGAATTTAATGGTGACCAAAATTATTAAAGGGTCTTTGAGCTATAAGTTATAAGTTCACATAGACATAAACTGCGGCAAAGCCAGCCAATTGAATGCAAAATTCCTTGAGTCAAAAGTAAACCTGTGTAAACGTAAAAAGTATAAAGCAAAACGGAAAAAGTGGGTCTGTGTAAACCAAGCCTAAGGCCTCAAAGCGAAACATTTTCAGCTACGACCTTTTTGCTTCGATAAATCAGATGTATTGTACGATATACCTGTAAAATTAACAAAATAAGTACTGTTTATAGAAATAATAAAAGGTAGAGAAGTAAAAGAATTATAGTAAAAAAAGCATCTCCCTATTTTATTTGTAAATCCACCGTCTGTCATTAAATTTTGCTCCCTATTGTGTTATTTTTTGTAGCTGTTACCCGACCAGAGTCGAAACTAGGTTCATTCTAGTCTAAACTGTAGCTTATGTGTCCTTAAAACCTTTCAGAAACGCGCAATAACTAATAACTAAAGTTCTGCATATATAATGGAAGAAATCGAAAGATTTCACGCTGGTAACAGAAAGCGAAATAGTTAGACGTAGTTTATCAAGTATATATTTTCGAACAGATTAAGAGCCCTAGGAACAATTTTAAACTCGTCGTGGGCCATTCAGTCATTACTGTTACAGTAGTCAACGGGTACTTCAGTTCCGTTTCAGTTCATACAAAAGGGAAATTTGAATCACACAAAAGGCGAAACAAAACGTAAATATTAAACGAACGATTGAATTTCAATGTTAATAGCGAGATGGCTATATTTTTTAACAAAATATGAGGTATTTGTTCATTAGTTAATCGCGAATGTGCGATAAAGTTTATACAAAGGAAAAATTTGAACTCAAATAAATTATTAAAATTAGACAACCGGTTCATTAATATTGAACTGTCTAAAAAAAGCAATCAAATTATCGAAGGTCATTAGTTAAATTAGTTGAAAGGCGAAAACGACAAGCGAAAAAATAACGGAAAAGCTTCTTACGTGAAAAACAGTAAAAAAATCATTCCAAAAAATCTCGAAATGTTTTCCGTTATTATCCCCCGGTCGAAATTTGAAATTTGTTTCTCGAATTATTTTCGGAAACTTTTGCCTGGGACACCAAGTTCGCGCAACGTAGGATACTGATCTTTTTTGACTATTTTTTAAGGTTTAACCATCTGCTTTGATTATTTATCAATTGAAACTGAAGTTCTCCCAACCTAAGTTTAATTCTGAAACTTTGTGTTTGGTAAATTGAAGCATAACTTTAATTCGGTCAGTGACACTAAATTGAACCCGTTTAGGTCAGTAAATGAAATTTATACTGCCTGTTGAAATTTATACATGTTTTTAGCCCTACCTTACAATCATCCTGTGACGAACCTATGGCTGATATTTACAAAATGTTCACTTTAGACTCGATCTAAAACGCTCGTTTTGATGAAATACAACTTCATAATGAAACATTCTGTTTATACGATCACGTATTTTATACGATCGTGTATTCGCCTTGGACTGAGTTTAAGTTGAACGAGATTTGTGAATCCCACCCTTATGATTTTGTTTAAGGTGTGGGCAGGTAATCGCAGAGTAGTGCGAACTATATTCGTAGAAATACCATTTATTTGTATTCAATTACACAATCGGCTATTATATTACAGGAAGGTACATAAGTATACCATCCATTATGATGATTAACACAGAAAATAATAATCGACAAAACTACCCCCGCGCATTCTTTACGGAGATTCAAATGAGGGTTTTGTTTCAAAGTGTGGGCAGACACTCAACATCAAACCTTTACTCGAGGAAATACAGTGCACTATACTTTCTATGCACTAATGGTATAGAATGCTGAGTAACAAACTTAAAAACTAATGAGGAAAGTAAAGAATAAAATTATCACCTGCGAAGACGTGTTGATTTGAAATGAGCTATTGTTCAAAGCTAAGGCTAATTGTTGAGACGATAGTTGATGATGGTCTGGAATATACATGGTAATTAGCCGAGTGAGTATTCTCGATTAACTAGTCACTCATGTTCCTGAAATAAATGTAAAATATACAGGTCTTCCATCTTATCGTTATATTAAAAACAATTGAAGGTGGTGGTTACTCGCCCTAAACTTATTTTTAAATCCCGAGACAAACATGGTAAAAATAGATGAACCCCATTAAGTAGCTTAGGAATACTCTTGTTTTAGAGTTAATACTCGTAGCCAGGTATAACTTCAACACAAGGAAGAGGTGAATCAGTGCGCCAAACAGTGCTCGAACACCTTCTGGGCGTAAAGAAAAAAATAAAACGCAAAGTAGGCTAGTTTTTACGCGGCGGCCTCAGCTGTATAATTGCACTGTACAAATTGTTAGGTCCAAAGAATGCATTAAATGTGTGAGCGTATGTGTGCATGGTGCGTGCTCATCTACGATCTCAGCATTTCAGCGTTGAAAACAGGGAGTCCGTATGCTGGTGATCAATATTGTTACACAGCGGCCTTACGGAAGCAAATCGGCTATGCTAACAATTTTTGCATATTATATAGTGACAAAACCTATTGCAACACTTTTTCCTAGATTATATATTAGCGCGTTAACTGCAGATCAGTGTTCGTAGTCTTGAGACCATTGGCAAAATATGCCTTGAGCCATGTCATTGCGCTATGACAACATCGTCTGCGGCTGAACTATTTTGGCTGAAGAAGTGGCATGAAAGTGAACGGTTTCAAAAAAGTGGTTAAAAATTGTGTGTTTTAGATTGAAATGGCTCGTTCTTCTGAACGGTATTTTAGATTTGAAATTATTAAATTAACAAAGATTTTCAAAAAAAGAATACAGCTGTGAAGGCATGTTTCGAGCTTCAATTGTTAAAAGGGTAAGCTTTACAAAATTTTTGTGCCGCGTTTTATATTCGAACAATATCTTCGACTCTCTGAACGAAGGTCGCAACGAAATCTATCAAAAATAAATTTGACCTTACTCGCAATCCTTTCTGCAATCAGTGGTGTACGAAAAAGTAGTGAACAGAAACTACTGTCTGGTTTATACTTGTCCGTAAGAATATGCGTTTGTCCGCTAGTAAAAACATTAATCAGGGCCCGATTTATCGAAGTAAAATGTTCGTCGTTGAAAATGTTCGTCGTTGAAAATGTTCGTCGTTGAAAATGTTCGTCGTTGAAAATTTTGGATTGATCGATACATTTTCAACGACGAACATAACACGTAATTATAGGACAAATGTTCGTCGTTGAAAAACAAATGTTCGTCGTTGAAAACAAATGTTCGTCGTTGAAAAAGCAAATGTTCGTCGTTGAAAATGTTCGTCGTTAAAAAACAAATGTTCGTCGTTGAAAAACAAATGTTCGTCGTTGAAAAACAAATGTTCGTCGTTGAAAAATTTTCAACGGCAAACATTTCAACGGATGTCTTGAGCTGCGTTGAAATGTTCGTCGTTGAAAATTTTTTCAACGACGAGCTTTTGTCTTTTAGAACATAATAATGTTCTAAAAAACCAAAGCTCGTCGTTGAAAAATTTTTCAACAACTAACAATTTCAACGACGAACTTTCAACGACGAACATTTGTTTTTCAACGACGAACATTTGTTTTTTCAACGACGAACATTTTCAATTACGAACATTTGATGTTTCGATAAATCGGGCCCAGATCGAATTCGACGACGATCATAACGACAGATCGTCACCTTGGGATTTGGACTTACAGAAATGTATTACTGCTGCAAAACTTTTTAGTGTCCCATGGCGATTTTTTGTCATGCTTTGTGTGCAGTTACTTGAGATCAATGAATAAACAAAAACAAACCGAATGTGAACGTGGTAACTTAGGATAAAGCATAGCAATACGAAATGTTAGGATAAAACTTATAGTTGCTTAACTGCCGCCCACATAGTGTACCTAGTTTTTTACGACGTTAGCAATTTTTTATTTATAAAACCCAACGTTAAATATATTGGTTCTCATGCCACCCGTCATTTTTCGAAGCAACTTGGAGACATTTTTCTGCAAAAAACATCAGCATGATGTAAAAAAACATTTGCCGACACGAAAAATCTTTATCTAAGCTAAGCTAAGACTCACTCATAAGCTCAAGGGAGCATTATTGCGTTTGTACATGTTTAGCATAAATGTTACATTAATAACTTTTAGCATGAATAATGAACGCAAATCTGTTTCAAACATGGCGACAGTCAGTTGACTCTGAGCTTTCAAATTATTCCAAATTTCAACAAAAACTGTAGCCTGATCAGATTCCAGCCTTTTAGAGTGGTTAGAGTGGTTTACGTTTTCCACTATTTGAACATTCTAATTTCATAATGAAATCTTGCCAGACTCGTTACGAATTTAGTAGATTTTATTCCAGTTTGGTCGCTGCTGCGTTGAAATTACAGTAGAGCAAAAAAATTTGGCAATGGCAGAAATTTCGGCTGAACTAAAAACCGGTAATAAAATCGACGATATCAGGCGATATTTCGTATTGAAATTATATGCAGATGATATAGTTATGAAAACGTTCGTAAAACCCTGGTGTAGCAAAACACCTTCGTGAAAGCCACCCTTGATTCATACTTCACAGCCGTATGTCAGTTCAGCCGGGTAATTACGAAATAATCACACCACGAATAGTAGGTATATAAGATCAGATTGTGGCGTTATTTTTTCATATTTTGGCTGTTAAACAGACATATGGCTGTAAGCATAAATTGACCCTTACGGTGGATTTCACAAAGGTGGTTTTATTAAACCATGGTTTTAAGTACATTTTTATATGATTTGCACATAATTTCATTACGAAATATCGCCTGATTCGTACGAATTTCGTAAATTTTCGTAAACCATGGTTTTAGCTCAGTTGAAATTTCAAACCTGCAGCATAGCAGGTCTCTAATGCTGGAATTTCAACTGGGCTAAACCCATGGTTTAAGAAATTCAACTAAATTTGTAACGAATCAGGCAATACTTTGTAATGAAAATATGTGCAAATCATATAAAAACGTACCTAAAACCATGGATTAGTAAAACCACCTTTGTGAAATCCACCCTAGAGTTTCAACTCAACCGATGGACCATATAACTTGGTTATTCCACGTGATAGAAATACTAGCCTACACAGAAAATCTCATTTACTACTGACAGTCACGGAACGCGGACACGTTCATGTACTTCGTGCAGAAGTCAGTGGAAAATATGATTGATGGACACCGCTGTAAACGAACACTGAAATAATATACGTTCACCTTATAAAGGGAATTACATAATGCGATCAAGCTTAAATATGTTATCATCAGTAAATAAATAAATAACAAAATAAATTAATAATATCTAAATAGTCACACGTTCACTTGACTAAGTTTCTGGTGACAAATGAGAAATGTGTTTCAAATCGTGACTATCTACAAGATACAAAAGCCTATCCTGTGATTACAATTAAGTTAGCTGAAAACTGTACTGCGAACTGAAAGGATCTTGTGAGTTGTGACTAAGAGCCTGCACCTGCTGCAAATTACATTTACACTAAAATAAAATCGAAAGATTTCCACAAAAATTGAGTTTGCTATGTCGTTATATATTTCTTTTCACAGCCAAAAAAGAAATTTCAATATGGCTCGATTAAAGAATTACAGTAACAGACAGTACAGATAAGT